>JADRCH010000107.1:4860263-4888519 GCA_019843965.1 Rhynchomys soricoides | reverse complement strand
GTGTGTGTGTGTGTGTGTGTGTGTGTGTGTGTGTGTGTGACATGCCTGTTTTCATAATGTGGAAGACAGAATTCTGCTGGCCCAGTCTTCTTCTTCAGCAACACAAAGGGTTCCTCTGCAGACATGCCTGCCTCTATCACATCCACTAATGTTGCTGCCCACAGAGTGGTTCTGATTTGTGAGAAACAGTAATTTTCTCCCAAAAGAACTTCAGTAAATCCATCCCATAGGGAAAATATACTAAGAAGTTGTGCTGCTTACTGTAGGTGTAAGAAGACTGAGAATAAGGGCCTTGTTATTTGGTTTATACTAGAGGTCACTAGTCTGTATCAGTACACAGTGCAATTCTCCTGTACTACTATATCAGCCAGGGTTCTCAAGAATGACAGATCTTAGAGAACACACAACTCTCTCTCTCTCTCTCTCTCTCTCTCTCTCTCTCTCTCTCTTACACACACACACACACACACACACACACACAAACTAACCCAATAATAGCCACCTGTGAATGGAAGGTCCAAGAATCCAGTAGTTGCCTAGTCTACAAGGCTGAGGTCTCAGCTGGTTTTCAGTATATGCCAGAATCCAGAAGAAGTATGCTCCAACGCCATTAAAAGCATGGACTTACAAAGAGAGGGCAAGGGCAAGCAGGGAACAAGCAAAGGCTTCCTTCTTCTATGCCTTTGTAAAAGCAGCCAGCAGATCAAGTGGTCCAGATGAAAGCTGGACCTTCCCACCTCGAAGGACCAAATTAGAAGTGGGTCTTCACACTTCAAACGATTTAAGACAAAATCCCTCACAGGTGTGCACAGTCTTTGGGTTTTAGTTAATTTTAGACACAGTCACATTAACAGCCAAGAAGAGCCATTACACCTAGGTTGACTCAACTTATCAAAATTGAACCAGGAAGAGCCATTACACCTAGGTTGACTCAACTTATCAAAATTGAACCAGGAAGAGCCATTACACCTAGGTTGACTCAACTTATCAAAATTGAACCAGGATTACTTTATGCTTCCTGCAAGAACCACTTGTCATAAGGCATCAGAAGTTGATTCTTTTATTACTGAGTAATGATAAAGTAAAGTGCGAAGTGCAAGGGCACCATGTGCTAAGTAAGGAAACTGCTGACTAAGGACCATGCCATCTTGCCTTCCCCCTTGAGCCTGCAACCACTAGGCCAGTTCTTCTTTGCTGTAAAAATCATGTCAGGGATGATAAGATGGTTCAGTGAGCCATGATTCTTACATCTTTATGTCAATAGCACTTACTATGTGCATTTTAACCCCAGATTCCACAAGGTGGCAGGATAGAACTGACTCCTAAGAGTTATGGCATACCTGGGCGCCTACACACACACACACACACACACACACACACACACACACACACACACATGGGGGAAGGGGAGAGAGAGAGAGAGAGAGAGAGAGAGAGAGAGAGAATTAAGAACTTTAAAAATTACTTGTAAACATTGGCTGTGCTTGAAAGTATAAAAATCCACCAAAATTTGAATAACTTTTCTTTTCCCTAAAACTAAATACACATCTGGGTGATGAGAAGCTTAGCTGTGACAAAAAGATGGAACAGAGTCCCCACAACCTGAACAATGACAGACTTGACTGGATATGTTGTCTTCCCTGGCTAGGATATTAATTCTTGCCTGAAGACCCATCCAGCCAGGCTCTTTGCTAGCTTGCCACCATTTTTCATGGAAAAGAAAGAGAACATCACTTATATTATGGGGACAGCAACAATTACGTAATTTTAGTGGCTGTTTTTTATTACTTTTTCCAAATCATTAATATTCAAAATCTTTAACCCCTCAAGGGGAATATGCATATCTTTCAGATTTGTTATTTACCTATTTTGTATGTATGTGCATGTGCCTACATGAGTTTATGTGTATTACCCACCAGCAGATACCCTAGGAAGCCAGAAGAGAATGATAGATTCCCTGGAACCACAGTTAGAAGTGACTGTGAGCTGCCTAATGTGGGTGCTAGGAACCAAACCATAGCGTATAAGAGAAGAATCTATTTTCAATAAAAAAAAAAAAATTAAAGTTTCAAAGTAAATAGTCATTAAACCAGTGTAACTCTGAAAAACATACCCGTTAACCATGAATCATCACTCTAGCTCCATAAGTGAATGTTTACACGATTAAATAAATAATTCTTAAAACTTTAGGTACAAAATTCTAATAGACTCTGTCCTGCTTAAAGTCCATACAGCTGTCCATAAGATATATTTTGATCTTCAATTTTACAATGAAAAACATTGAAACTCTAACAACCATATCCAGAAGTCTCCATATACTCATGGTAAGTGGAAAAAAATAGATTCTCCAAACAAACAGAATTTAATGAATAAAGCATCCCAACTGGCAATAAATGCAGTAACATATCAAATGTTCCAAAAACATGTGCATATTTATTGGTACTGGTCCAGTGTATGTCTTAGTCTAAGAGAGAAGACATAAAAGCAAAAAGAGAAACTATACAGAAGCCAGGGAAGATGAGTACCCTGGAGCAGGAGACAGGGCAGAATTCATCCTCTCTGCGTTTTTGCTTGCTTGATCCCTCAACAGATTGATAAAGGCTTCTCACATGGATGAGGGGAATCTTCCATATTAACCCTTGCAGTTCAAATGTTAATCTTTTATGAAACAACATCATAGACACATCCAGAAAAATGTCTTTCTTAAGAGCCATTTGGATATCCCTGAGTTCAGTCAAATGGGCACATGAGGTTAATCATCCAATCTTTATACCATATTAAACACATATTTGTAAGTTCTCATAGTGTATTTCATACATGTTTGGGACAACTATACCAAATTAGTTAACATTGAAATCGGATCTGTTTCTTCTACTAACAAAGTACAAGATCTATGTGGTTCATGTATGTTTCACGTTTGCATTGACAAAAAATCAAAGTTCTGTTTCTGTTTGTGAATAGTGTAGCACTAGGTATATAAATTAGCACTTTCTGCCTCCATTTCTTTGTATTTGAAATGAGAATAGTAACATTTATTCTTAAATATATTGTAGCAATTGAATTAATTTATACATAAAGTACCTAGCAGGGAGTAAATTAAACAATCTAACAGAAGAAGTAGGCTGTCAGTCTTCTTGAGGAAGGTAATATCTGATTGCCTACTATCTTATTAGCACCCAGGTCAGAAAATTATAACACCAAAAATAAGATTTTCTACAACATGAAAACCCGGGATCACAACAACACATGTGTCAGAGGATACTTGTGTTCCAAACCCTTGACTTTCTTTACAACTAAGTTTGTGCTTTGCACCAAATAAATATGATTTTGAGTGATAATACTTAACATCAAACCTAGGTAGTATGTGTTAGAATGACAATAAAATAAGTTCACTAAATGTAACTGTTGGGATTTTGCATGATTATAGACAATGGAAGTTTGTAAGTGAGCCCAATGATGTTGCACAAAATTGTGCATCTTCTTCATAATTGCTGGGGTGGGGGGAGTGGTCACAGGAAATGTTTCCAGAGTAAACTCAGAACTCAGACAAGCACTGGTTCAACCCAGATGCTTTCCTCTATTCATATATACTGGATTATTTGTTGAAACATAAATGGGCAAATTTTCTCATTTTTATTTAAATATCTTCTATCTTAAGAGCTTGTCTTTGGGGGTTGGAGAGATGAATTATCTCTCCACGAGGCTCAGCAATTGAGTGCTGCTGCTCTTGCAGAAGACCCAGGTTCTGTTACCAACACCCATATATCAGCTCACACCCACCTATAACTCTAGTTCCAGAGGATTCAGTGCCCTTTGACCTCTATGGGCTTTTACACACCTGATGCACATGCGCGCGCGCACACACACACACACACACACACACAGGCGTATACATAAAATAGAATAAATATGTCTTTAAATTTTAAAGAAAAAAAAACTTGTCCTTTGCTAACTGAACAACTGATTTTTGAGGTAAGAATTTTTAAAGTTGATTCTACCAACTTTCCTTTGACCTTGTTTTTCCACCTTCAAATGCTAAAGATGTTCTTGGAGAAATCCCTGTAGAGTGTGGACTGAAAGTTTAATTTTCTGTTCTTTATAGATCGAAAAAAAATCCATGAATTGGTTTAGTTAGGAAATCTGTAGCTTATAAACATGACCTAGTTAAAATTCTTCTTCCTTTATTCCTTCCTCCCACCCTCCATCCCTCCTTCTCTCTCTCCCTCTGTTCCTTCCTTCTTTCCTTTCTGCCCCTTTTTGTGAACACTCATGCACAGCACCCCTGTGGAAAGGAACGCTTGCAGGACTAGGCTCTCCCGTTCTACCCCCTGGACTCCTGGGAATGCACTTATTTGTCAAGATTATTGCTTTACTGACTGAGCCACTTCAGTGGCCTGCTCTTCTTTCCTGTAAACAAGAAAATCCAATTCAGATGCAACAGGAATATGGTTTTCTCTGATTTAAGGGGATAATTCACCAACATTTCCCCTTTTGATTGTTATGCCATGAGGCAACAGTAGACTTGGTGACCTTGCCGGTTCTCTTCAGAGGTAGCCCCAAACTGGGCAGTACCCCAGTTTGCTAAAAATGGCCACTTTGTTAGGGCTGAAGCTGTGTTAAGATCTAGTGAATTTCTGTATCAGTCTGGGTTTGCAAAGTGATTTAGAGTGGCCTATTTATTTTTTGAAGAGATGAATTATCTTTTAAGAATAAATTGTCTCATTTCAGACTGATGTTCAAATATTCTAAACTGTCATATCACATCCTCTTATGAAATATACTTTTGCCCTTTCTTATAAATTTTGTATAACAGAATACAACATTATCCACTAGTCTCTCTCTTTCTCTCTTCTTTAGATAATCATGTCCTTGGGGCATTATAAGGGAAGACATGCATCCAAGCCACTATAATCCCCAGGAGTGGGATTTCCTTGTGGTAATTATACCCTCTTTCACGATGTCTTATGCTATTATTATGGTGCCTTATTGTTCAAATACCACAGAGATATCACATAATGTAATTACCTTACCTTATCATGCTTTAATAAATAATGTAGGAAGGATGGTTTCTGCAGAAATCATGTCGACAGAGGCCAAGTATTCAAAGGGTTTGTGATATAGCTAGTGGTAATTTTCAGAACCTAAGGAAAGCAACTGAAACATTAACATCAGATATTATGTCACCATGAATGATTAAACAAATGCATGATTCAGGATGTATCTGAGTGTAGCATGCTCTCTGGACACTGGGAGAGCAGACTGCCCATCCAAGTGTGAACATTTGACACTTTCATGTCTTTGTGAGATGAAAATATCTCTGAGATGTGTTGTCTGTTGCTGGACCTTCCTGTGCCTTTTCATCCAGTGTTAGTGTTATAAAGGTGAATCAATATGTGTTTGAAACATGAGCTATTATATAAATAATAAGCATCTCATAGTCATTGATTTAATAACATTTAATGATTGTTTCTCTCACTCACATTATTGGAGATGCTGCATTTCCCTTCAGCCTATTAAATATGGAACTACTATATTGATCAGTGATCTGGCAGAGAAAGCTGAGTTTCATAAAAAACACTGTGTACATGGAGAATAACCACCTAACTGTATAATAATATGGATATTATTTACTTAAGCCCTCAAACTATAGCCATGATATAGACTCTTATTAAATGAAGGATAATTTAACAATTTTTATTTCTGCCTATGCAAAGAAACAGAAAAGGCACACTTTTATTAGAAATGTCATGAGCATGTAAGTTTCAGAAGCTTTCTGCCTAAAAGAGAACATTTTATTAGGGCAGTGGTCCTCAACCTGTGGCTCACGACCCCTCTGGAGGATCACACAACTCTTTCACAGAGTTTATCTAAGGCTGCCAGAGAACACAGATTCATAACTGTAGCAAAATTAAAGTTATGAAGTAGCTATAAAAATAATTTTATGATTGGGGGTCATGTATTAAAGGGTCACAGCATGAGAAAGGTTACGAGCCATTGTCCTAGGTTCTCCAAACCAAGGCCAGTGCTTCCCCAAAATCAAAGTACTCAAGGAATGGAGTAAATGGGTGAATTGCTGAAGAAGCCAATTTATTCATAAAACCTGGAGGAAATATAAATATTAAGTGTGTAAATCACACACAGAAAAATGCAAAACAGAAGTAGCATATGTTTTAGGATGTTAGCTGGTGTTGGACTAAATATTATTTAGTGTCCAGTCACTATGTTATAAATGACTAAGTGTGTTCATAATAAAAAATATAAAGGAAATTCAAAGTAACTGAAAAATGGGATAACAAGAGTGAGACAAAGAGTGAACAATGAGGAAGATGTGATAGAGCATTCTGCAATGACGAAATTCATAACTTACTGTGGCTATCCCAATCTTGACTTTTTCGTATTCCTTTGTATCTATGTTGAAACAGGTCACAAACACTGACAACTGATTATGGAACAGGAAAATGGTATTAGATATTCATGTAAAGTTTTTAAAAGGCCTTTTTTCAAGTATTTCCAACTCAGTGATATGTATGAGTGTGTGTGCATGTTTGTGTGTGTGTACATATAGGGAATGGGGATTCCTAAATGAACAGTGTTTTAGGCTTCTTTTATCAATACAATTAGTTTCTACAACTTATGTGGTGCAAAATAACAAATATATGTACTGCCTCAGATTAGAAATACAGAGAGGTTTAAATTAGGAGTAGGCAGGGTTGTGGCTCCTCTAGGGACTCTTAGGAGACACTACTGTTCCACCAATTCAAGCTTCTGGAAACCACGTGACTGCCAGCCTCCTCCCTCCACTCTCAGTCATTGGCAATGGGTTGTGTCTTTGTCACAGCACGTTATTATTATTTTCTCTTCAACTCTTTTCTTCTATTTTAGGAGAGCCTTCTGGTTTCTATTTTGTGAACTTGGATAATTCAAGGTAATCTCCATAGTTTTGGATGAACAGATGAGTGAGATTAATTCCCTCTGGAGAGTTGAATTCCCTTTAGTGTACAATATTTTCTGGAGATTAGACATAGTCTTTTTTTGGAGAGAGAAACATTACTGAAAGCTTAATGGGTGTGGGGGTAGGGATCCTGTTATAAAATGACTCTTGGCTTCCTGATGTGAGCAGATTCCCTGTCAAGTATTCCCTCCATGGCATGATGCTTCACTACAATCCTAGGAGCAAATGAACTAAGTGGCCATGGACAGAACCCTCCAGAACAGCAATGGTTCTCTTCTAGGTTGGTTTCTCGTGGGTATTTTGTTACAGTGAGAAAAAGCTGACTAACACAAACAACTATTGTCAACTTGTCAACCTTTAGTGCAACCTAACAAAATGTTTAAATGAAGCAATTTATATAAATATATATAATAAATTATAGATTTATATAATTATATAAATTTTATATAATGTATTATATATAATACATTATATATAATCATATATACAATAGATTATAGATTTATATAATTATATAAATTTTATATAATGTATTATGTATAATAAGTTATGTATAATCATATATATATATATATCACACATAATCAGTTGGTATATCAGGGCTCATCCAGAGAAGAAAAATCAATAAGTTGATAGTAAACTATGTAGTAAGCACATGAGATAAGGTTGAAGGGAGCAACCCAGGAGGATTGGGTGTTGTCTGAAACTCTTATTCACAAGCTTCATTTCTTCTTCATAGGTTATATGCATATGGAACAGTTCTGAAAATCCACTCTGTTGAGAAAAACTCTAGCAATTTTTAAAGTACTTTATTTTAGTTTTTATACTATCTTACAAACTACCAGGCTTCCATTTGAGATTTTTATACACAGCTCACTTCGGTTGAGTATACTTTCCCCAAAGATGCCTTGCTCTCTCTCTTTCTTCACCATATACTTTGGCCCCAGCTTTGTCCTTTATACTGTTATCTATGTTCTACATGCTATAAGTATTTTTAAAAAAACAAAATAATATATGCTGTGAAGTAGTTTATTGGGTAAAGGCACCTGCTGCTAAATCTAATGATGTTAGTTTGGTTTCTGAGACTGGTTTGGTGGAAGGAGAGAACCAACTTCTACATGGTGTCAACCTTCCCAGTGTAGCATGGCACACATTCCCCCACAAAATAAATACAAATAATAACCCCTAAAATAATCCTAATAAATGTTTCAAGAATTCAAATTCACATATTGTAGGCAAATCCTTTAAGAATATGAGCAGACTACTCATTTTATTACTCTGTGAGCTGTCAACATCAAACACAATATAATCTTTACTTTAATCTTCATTTTATTCTATGTGGCCATGATTTTCTGAATTTATATGAACTCTTGATCTTCACTGCTTGCTGGAATGTTACAGTGTCATTCATGTGTGTCCATACATTTCTCTGGGAAATCATGTGATTTTGAGTCATAGGCTGGTTTTTGGTGTTGTTTTGTTTTTGTTCTTGTTTTAATTTAGGAAAAATCTTTCTCAAGAAAATGCAGCCGTGTGTGAACTTTTCTTTTGCAAAGAGAACATAAGTCATCCTAAGGAAGATGGGTGGTTTGTTGTTTGTTTTTTTAATGTTCCAAACTTCTTTGTACTCTAACCGTATTAAGGATTCAAAGAGCCAGAGCTTGCACAGTTACCACAGGACCCATGGGCATCTGAACTCAAGATTCCCAGTGGGAAAGAACTTAGGTCATGACCTCTGAGAAGACACATAGTGTTTGATATATTGACAGGACACAATCAGATTATAATCCAGCAGATCACTTCCCAACAGACTGTAATTACCGAACCTGCGTCCGTGATTAATGAAATTTCCCTGGTAACCACTGGATTCACTGTAAGGATGAATAACCCCCTACCTCAGTAATTCAAAACTTGAGAGGAGGGTGAAAACAAACAACAAAAACAAAAGAAAAACCAGTCGCTGGAAAAATAATTGAAGAGCGTAACAGCAGTCACAACTAACAGCTTTAAGAGATAGGTGTATTTTTCAACATCAAACCACAAATATGAGGCATTAATGGTAGCTCACATTGAAAATTAGACTAGCGTGAAGACTCACAAGAGCCTGGACTGGATAATCTATAGAAACAACACAGGTCTGTTTAAACAACCACACCAGGCTGGGGCTGATCAGGTTGGGGCTGATTGTGTCTGTCAATCTCTACTGTCTTTATTCCTTCCCATAAGATCGTGAGACCTGTCTCTCATTTACTCTTCTTTGGAAGGCAAATTGACTTGCCCACTCCTGGAATCTAGGTTAGACTGTTGTCTCACATTGACCAGTAGAATGAAGAAGAGATGTTGCTGTGATAGCCCAGGGACAGCATGTGTGTCTGTGTGTGATATCACCAGAGTCCCAGCATTCAAGAATTAATTGATTTTTGCAAACTGCTTTATTTTCTGATGGTACTAGGGATTGAACCCAGGGCCTGCACATGATATGCCAATTACTCTATCTCTGAGCTACATAGCGACTATAAAAACATTTTAAAGAGTAAATTACTTACAAAATTATTAAGTCAAGGATTCATAGATTTGGCTCATGTGGATTAATCCAACCTGGTCCCTGTTTTTGGAGTTATCGTTCATTTGCAGTTTTGAAAACTGCCTTTGTACTACAATAGCTAAGATAAGTAGCACAGATAATGCCCAGAACTTGCAGCCATGGCATGTGAGTCTTTTCCAGGAATATTTGCTACTGTTAGAAAGAAATACACAGCATCATCTTTATTGTCAGTCCATCGAGTTAAAAGTACTACGAGATGAAACCCATTCCCACATAAGAGATCATTCATCTACTAGATGGAAAAATGTGAATTTTATATATTTACAATATAATTACTAAATACAGACTCATGGAATAGAAATGACATACTGCAAGGGAAAACACAATAACAACATAGTTATAAAAACACTAAAATATCTCAGGAAATCTCAGAAATGATAAAGTGTAAGGAAGAGGGAGAAAATAAACGCACCATTCACTCTCCTGCAGGGGAAGAGGGCTCTTCTAGAAAAATAGAAAAAGCATCAGTAAGTAGAATATACATATTTATAGATGAACATCCAGAGAAATTGAGGAAAATAAGCACAGAAATGGAAGCACTTAATCAAACTTCAGATTTAATAAGGAAATATAGAAATATTAATATATCAAAAAAAGCAAGAAGCAGAAATTTAAATGAATACACAACAAAACAAATTAAGTAGTAAGCATCAGAGCAGAATACTTGCTCCCATGCTAGGAGGCAGAACTCAAAGACTGAGGAAAGAAGTAACATTTCACTAGACATTACTTTAAAAGGAATAGTAAGAAAAAAAATGAAAAGTTAGGGAGATGGCTCATCTGGTAAAGTGTTTGCCTGCAAGCATGAGCTCCTGAGTTTATTTCTGCAGAATTCACACTGAAAAGCCAGGCATGGAAGCACACATGCTCAGGCCCGTAGAGCTGGAGGACAGAGACAGGAGGATCCCTAAAGCCAGGCAAGGCGACATGCATCCTCGGGCCCATAGAACTGGAGAGGAGAGACTGGAGGATCCCTGAGGCTTGCCAGGCAACCTTCTTGCTTCTGCAAGAGATCCTCACCCCAGAAAAACAAGGTGGGGAACAAATGTAAGGCATATGGGTTCTTACCTCCACATGTGTGTACACATGTGTGCCTGTGTAACTACACACGTATGAAGGTGTACACACCTGCACTCAGACAAAATGCAAAGCATTTAAAGTTTGAGCATAAAGGGTGGGATAACAGCACTAAAATGCAAGGAAAACACTTAGATGTAAGCTGGGGCATCAGACAAATGAGATGAGCGGCTGCATGTACCGAGGAGGACACTGAAGGACTTTGCACAATGACAGAAAGAAAAATTTATGAAGAAGATATAAAAGTCATAAAGTTGGATGCGCCGGGGAGATAGCAGCAAAAAATATATAAAGCAAAATATTCAAAATGTACATTGACCTTGATAAAATGCAATTATGGGGAAAGATTTTATTGTGTCATATTCAAGAATTGCACAGATATCGCAGACAAGAAATAAGCGATGGTGCAGAGACAGAATAATATGTCCAATAAAGTAGACTTTATGGGTGGATACACACGGCTATGCGATATTACAAAGCTGTATTTATGGTAAGAAGAAAACACTTTTGCTTAAATCTATGATGTATTTGTAATAATTATTAATATCCTACCCATAAATAAAATGTTTCTGCTGAGGAAAACTTTCAGTCTACAATCTCTTATCACCACCCAATGTAACTTTTAATGTAAAATATCCTTTTAAAATTAAGTTTTTAATATTACAAAATAATGTGTTCAAGTACTCCTTGGGGCCGAAGAAAGCAAAACCTGAGACTGTAAGCAGCCTGAACAACAAAGGTAGACACAGGCAATAATGATGGAGAGCTTTGGAGAAGTGACTAGAGAGGACAGAATACCATTTCTTCATTTTTAATCTCCCTTAATGAGGCGTCTTGGAATTGGGACACTTCCAGGCAGCTGCTCCAGTGTTTTCTGAAGTTTCTTCCCCTTCCGTGTCATACTGACCTCTGTTCACTGAGTTTGTTCGTCTCCCACCACCACTGCCTACGCCATCTGACTAGTTCATCTCCAGGTACCATATTACAATTTTCTAGCATTTACCAGATGAAGAGGTGGTCATCTTATAAACATTTATTCTCAGCTCTATGCAAAGAAATTTAAAAAGCTTAGATACAATGGATGGTATTCTAGGTAAATAAAACTTAGCATAAAAAGCCATGAAGTTTCCTAAGGCAGAGTGATGTCCATTCCATGAACTTCCTGGAGGAGAACACAAAGTCAAATCGTTACTGTCTCAGAGAGAAGAGGTAAAGTCAGATGCAAACATTGTTTCAGATCAAGATAAAAATACAAAGTGACACAAAAAAGATACTCTCAATGTGGGAATCTGGGGTTAAGAAAAGGTTGGAATGATACAATTTGTAAAGATATAGGGGACTGTTCAAAAAAGTGAGACAAGGGAACTGAACTTTAGCAACAAACTGTAGGATAGGCAAATAACCACCCACTCTTTATGAGAAAAGCTATTTGCTAAGATGAGCAAACTGCATACCCTGGGCTTCTTAATAACTCAAACTAACAGCGAAGTTTTTTACTGGTTTACTGCCTTAACTTCCTGAGCTAAGATTTCCTTGAAACAATAGTAAAGTAATGCTGACATCAAAGGTTTGGATGCTCATGTCTGGCAGCAAATTGTGTCAGAAGTAGGTGTTTTCATTTTTCACCCCAAAGTATCCCAGGTGAGATCAGATGATCTTATGACTTTCAAAGAACCAGAAGAAAGCTGAGGGCAGCAGAATCTTCTACTGGCTTTACATTTAAAGAATGGACAAACCAATCTTCAGAGCATTGGATGGGGAAGGTAAAACTGCACTTTGCCTATCCTGTTTTGGAGCTCAAACAGGAGTATTAAACTCCTAGTTTTCCACAATCCCAGACACCAAGGTCGCTTGTGTATCTCTATAAAATCTAAATTATGATACTTAAAAGCAGAATCCAGGGGGGAAAGTCATAAATAAAAATAGTTAACCCCAAGAAAGGAGGATGCATCACTATGGGTCAATCTGTGAGTACAACCTACCGTTCTCAATGAAGGCAATGGCCATCTTCAGAATTGTTAAAAGTACAAGCAACACCAACCTTTCTTGTTGAAATTTCCGTTGTCAAAGTGAGAGGTTAACAATGATCGTACATTTCCATCTTGTCATCAAAGCCAGTCACATGTAAAGAGGGAAAATGTTGGATTTCTCAAAACTACTGAACATGTGGCCACAAGATCATCTAAATGTCTGTTTCTAGATATTTACCCAAGTGAAAACATTTGTCTATTCAAAAATCACAGAAGAATACTCATAACCTCTTCATCTGTAATAGTCCCAAGCTGGAAAGCTTTCAATAGTCCACCAGGAGGATGTAAAAATATTGTTGTCTCTCCAGTCACTGATGAAGACAGCCACAAAATAAACTATTGATACAAAAAAAGAACTGTGAATGGATTTCAAAACAATTGCGTTCAATGAAGTAAGAGAAGCTCCAAACCCACAAGAACAGTAGCTCAAAAGTATATAGTGTATGATTCAGTTTTCCTTAAATCCGATATTGAGAACCAATTTAAAATTCCAGTGAGTTAACAGTTATTTCTGCAAGAAGCAGGAAAGGTGGATTACACTGAGCGTGAGGTTCTAAATTATGGAGGATGAATACAGTCATAATCACGACCAGCAATGCTTTCACACGTAGATGCTGACATCCCAAGTACCAAATTCTACGCTTTTATCATGCATATGTTGTGTTGGTTATAATTAATTTTTTTTCCAATATTATACTCCTAAGTAGCTAATGGCCACTGTGTATCTGATGGCATGCTCCCTGGGGTCATATTAGCAAAATAACTAAGAAATGTAAATAGCAGGTCAGAATAAAATCAAACGAACAGTATTTTCTTTGGCCTAATTCTACAGCTCTGTGTTCATGTCTCTAATGGTTGAAAAGAAAATCTAGAATAGACTTGTTAACACTGCCTCCCTGGAAGAAACATATCTAATGGGGATGCCATACTGTAAAATGATACCAAAAAAAAAAAAAAAAAAAAAAAAACCCACAAAGGTAAATGTCCAACTAAGGAGGAGTAGCTGTTTGCATTCTGTGGGAAATGCTAGCCCATTTCAGAGTCCTGAGTGGGTCTCAAGTTTATCTGAAACTGTTTTACAGGAGAGATAAGACCTAACTCGATCTAGAACAAAATCAGTATGTCAATCAATGGATTGCAGGATGCCATAAACAGCAGTTTGACTGTCAACCTTGCATAACTGTCCCTACGAGGGAACCCTTGTACGGTCCACTTTATAAACTGCTGGTAAAACATCATGTTACAAGTTTGGGCTGCTTCTCGTTCTGTTCTTTCATCACTTGGTTAGCTCTGTCTTCGGGAAAGCTGGTACCTCTTTACTCCTCAGCTCCTAAGGTGGAAAATGCATGCATGTAAAGAACACCTGCCCTACTTATTTTATAGGTCTGCTGTGAATGTGAAGTGAGGTGGGGAATATATAAGTGCTTTTGAAATTGCTGAGTGCTTTACAGAAAAGGGGATTATTCTTTGCCTTTATAGGAGAAAAGATTTTATTTCTAAAGGCACTTAGAGCAATTTGGATATTTACATAATAGCTAAGAGAGTGCACTTGTAGCAGTAAGACCCAGGCAAAGTATAGATTCCCACTTGTAAATTCCTTTATATCATCTGCAGCCTTTATTTCACTGTTCTACACAAAGCAAGTACTAAGTAATTTTTGATCACATAATTTTGATTCTACCTTTGATTACTGAATGCCCTACTTATGAAGCACTTTTCCTAAATTACTATAGAGTGCTAAGAATCTCTCCGTGTGACTGTGTTAACTTCCAAATTTGGTAGAAATTTCTTGGAGAAGAGGGACCAAGCTATGTCTAAATTTAAAAAACAGTTTCTATCAAGTAATATATCTTCTATAAATGAATCTTTATTGTTTAATGAAGGAGTTTGAAGTATTTCAGTAGGTGATTAGCAGAGAACCGTGCTCTCGCTCAGTTTCCAGGAGGCCTTTATGTTTGAATTTAAGTATTTGAGATAGATAGTTTGCACTGATGAAGTTATTTTTTGAAAAAAGGTACACATGGCCCTCTGAAGGACAAATCATTACATTACACTATTTCTTTAACAAATTTAACAGATTTACCAAGTGTAAGTTTCCCTTTCAAGAGAGACACACGCTTAGCTTATTCACCAGCAGATACAAATTTGAAAGCTGGAATGCTGTCCCAGTTTCTGATGAATTTGAAGATTTGGCTCTTGTTTTTCTCTTCACACACAGAGGACACATGAAGTGTCCACAGATGCGAAAGGGGGTTGACACATAGAAGAGACTTAGACATTTTGTCGCAGGAGACTAGGTGAGGTATGTTTAGAAACTTAAACTCCCCTTCTGCAGATCTCAGCTGTGAATCAGACGGTATTCCGAGCAGAATCCAGTGCCTTTGGTGTTCAGTTCTCAGCACTAACCATTTCGCGAGCCTTATTCATCATGGGACTCAACATGAGACATTCAATTAAGTGTGCTCAGATTTTAATGCTGCACGAGATTGGCTATAAACCCAGGAACGCGTGCAGATCGCATGGTACTCTTTTCCGTTATCCTTTGCACTGTACATTACTTTTCATACGAGGCCGTAACTGCATGCTCCTTTATGAGCTATTTCTCTGGAAACCCAGGCGGTCTCATTCTACATCCACAGCAGGATGCTTGCTGCAGTCACAAGAGCAGACTAAACTTCTGGTACCCTGTTAGCACTGCGTGAAACGGTAAGACTGGAATTCCCTGTCAACACTGAAAGTAAATCCCACTCCTTTCCTGGCCTAGCTGGGCCTATTATTTTACATAAGACACTTTGTCTTTTAAAGTCCACGATCTAGATGTCCCACTTAGAATGCAGATTTTAACTTTCACAAAGGGGAGATCTGAAACATTTGAAATGTAAATAAAATATGAAAATAAAAATAAATAAATAAGATAATAAACAAATATATATTTAAAAAAAAAAGAGTGAAAGTCAGAGTAGCTTCCATTCTTTGAGCAGGAAGCCCATTCCCTGGCAGTGTCTTACTTATTACCTGGGCTAGTCCTGACCATTTATAGTAGTGTGGGACCTTCCCCTTTCATTATTTCTGTTTATTTGATTGACATAAATCAAATATGACTGTGTTTGTGAGTGTCGATTCTGCCCACTCATAAAAACAAACCACTGAGGTCAAGTTCTTTCACACTAGTGAGTTACGATGGTACCAGGGAGAGTTGTATCTGTTTCCAAGTCACACTGAAAAGCAAGTATTACTCACTGACAGCCTCACATCGAGCTATGTAACATCTAGAGATGGTACAAGTGATGGTGATACTTTGTCAGACTAAAAGGAGATGCTATATGCATGTAGACAAAACAAACTCCCGAACACAGCTCCTTACAAACCCCCCAGCAAGAGATGTGTATAAAGACAAAGCAAGACTTAATAAACTTTATGAGATATTGTAGGGTTACAAGGTTCTCTCCAAGACAGTATCACAGATAAGGCAACACAGGCAAAAAAATTTAAATTAAAAAATAAATACTTGGGATGAATTAAGGTTGAGGTTGCAGGGATCGTGGTTTCTAGAACAGTCTCTTTACCTCTGCAACCCTCCTAACGGATTACCATGGAGACTGGGGTCCACACACTTCTTTGTGTACATGAAACTGTCCCAGACATTTTAGGGTAATAGGAGCTAATTAGAGTACAACACATTTTGAGCATGAAAATTTATACTGAGAGTCGATATGTTAATAATATAGTAGTGTCTATAGAGTAGAGAAAAATAAAAAGCTTAAATATTAGGTAAACTAGTCCTCACAATATAAGGAATTCATGAAAAAATCATAAGGGAAATTTTAGAAAAATAAAATCCTCCTATGACTTAAAATGTCAATATTTGAAAAATTATTGTCAATACTTTAAAATATATTATCACAAAGGAGAAAGATGAAACTTCATTTATCTTATAAAAAGAAACATTCCATGGAAAAAATAACAAATAATTTTAAGAATAAAACATTTTAAAAGTTTTACAATTAAAGTATTAAATGCTATGAAACAGTATAGTCAAGATAAGATATGGAAATAAAGAAGATTAACATGGAAATATTTGTGACACCAAGAAGGAAGAAATATTTAACCTTTTCATAAGAATCAATCACTTGTAAGAATCAAATGTCAGACTGATTCCTTTTAACTGACAGTGAAAATCAAACTAAGATTAAGTTGCACATTACAAATTTACAGAAAAAGTTTTAACTCTAATGTTCAGTAGACTACTATTTAAATATCAATGTGAAATAAAGATATTTTTAAACTTTATAAAAACATAAACAAGACTTCAGGAGTCTAGAAACCCAAGCATTCCAGAGTTCATTTAAATTAATATTCTCTGTGACCACTGGCTCAGCATAGATCAGAAGTCAATGTTATCCCTTTAAATATTCCAAACTATATGTAAAAAAATAAGTGAAAAATTAAAATACACAGAAGCTTTAGTAAATAACTCCATTGAAAAAGTATGGTTTTTAGCCGGGCGATGGTGGTGCACGCCTTTAATCCCAGCACTCGGGAGGCAGAGGCAGGTGGATTTCTGAGTTGGAGGCCAGCCTGGTCTACAGAGTGAGTTCCAGGACAGCCAGGGATACACAGAGAAACCTTGTCTCAAAAAAAACCAAAAAAAAATATGGTTTTAGCTACAATCCATATCACCATAAAGGATAGGTATAGAGTAAGGGACTAGGCAGTGTGTGTGTGTGTGTGTGTGTGTCTGTGTGTGTGTGTGTGTGAGTGTGTGTGTGTGAGTGTGTGAGTGTGAGTGTATGAGTGTGTGTGTGTGTATGTGTATGTGTGAGTGTGTGTGTGTATGTGAGTGTGTGTGTGAGTGTGTGTGTGAGTGTGTGAGTGTGTGTGAGTGTGTGTGAGTGTGAGTGTGTGAATGTGTTGTGTGTGTGTATGTGTGTGTGAGTGTGTGTGGGGGGTGTGTATGTGTGTGTATGTGTGTGTGTGTGTAATAGATCTTAAGAAAGGTAAATAGGCAAATAGAATAGATAGTTATGGATGGATGTGAGACTGAAGAGGAATGGGAGGAAAGAGGGGATTGACGGAGGGAACTGGGTAATAAAGTGAGAGACAGCTAAAATTAGGGGCCATTTGAGGGGTAGTGTGGGTACCTAGTACAGTAGAAGCTTCAAATAAATATGTAATATATATATATATATATATATATATATATATATATATACATATCTACATACAGTCTAAATGTAATCACCAAATATTGGAGGAGAGACAGAGCCACAGTTGGACATCTCTTGTTACAAAATGATTTTTCCTATAACAGGAATGGGTTATATTTAATTGAATTGTTGGCCAAAAGGGTCTTATGGGAGCCCCAAACCATCTAAGCTGTAGCCAAGACTATAGGCTGCTCTCTACAAACTGACAGCAAGGCTCTATTGCTGAAGACAACATCTGCACAACTCATTTCATATAAAGAAGTAGGTGGGTATCTTCACCCCATGGGTTATACTGGCTTGGCATAGAAAAGTGCTCTGCAGCCTACCAAGAGAGAAATGTGAACACCCACACAGTCAAAAGCCTACTTCCAATGGAGTCCTGTCTGCAAGATATTCTAGTGCAATGAGGGCACAAATCTTGTGGGAGTAGCCAACCAATGTCTGATTTGGCTTAAGACTCATACCACAAAATGGATCTCATACAGATGCTGCTTAGATGACCAAGAACCTGAAATTCCTCAGAGTTCATGGGATCCTGAGGAAGAGAAGGCAAAAGGAGGGTCAGCAGCAGAGAGAATGGAAGACACCAAATACAAGGCCCTCTACATCAACAAATTTGACACACATATGAACTCACGGGCACTGAGGTTGCATGAGCCGGGCCAGCATGGATTTGTATAAGATAAGGTCCTAGAGAAGAAGATATGTTCCCACATCGCTAACCCAGAAGGAATCACCAATTGACAATCACTTGAAAGTGAACTTTTCATTTCTCCAAGGAAGTCTGACTAGAGAAACTCTTATGTGTAGGCAGCATACCCAATAGTAGGTGGCCAAGAGAAAGTGAACTTCCTAGGATCGTTGGAGGATTCTTGTCCCATAATGTCATGTCATCCTGTTTGTTGGTTGGTTTCTTTTATCTTACTTTTTATTCTTTAGTAATGATTTTATATTTTTATACATTTTCCATTTATTTCAAATAGACTTCTCTCACAAAATGTATTCTACTTATTTTTCCCTTCCTCTACTATCCCTGTTCCTCCTTGTCATCCCTTCCATCCAGATCCATCTTTTCTGTCTCTCATCAGAAAACCAACAGGCTTTTATAGGGTAATAATGAAATACAGTCATTAAAACATAATCAGGTCAAACAAAAAACTAACAGTTGGAATTGGACAAAACAAACAGAAGGAAAGGAGCCCCTGAAAAGGCACAAGAAACAAAACCCACTTGTTTGTACACCCGGGAACTCCATAAAAAACCATAACCTGTATGGGAAAAAGAGAGAAATGAACACTATTATACATATATGTATATGTAATGAAATTAATATGATAGAATTTATGAAAAAAAAAAGAATATCCCTTAGAAAACACTACGAAACATTCAGAAACTCCAAGGATCATGTTGAGTTCATTTTCTGTTGGTCATCTACAGCAGCGTATGCTGCCTACCCTTAAAAGTATTTTTTTCCTTGTCTCATAATGTTGTGTTAAGGCTTTTTAATTATTTGTAATTATTTATTAGATGATACATAGATAGTTAATTAGATAGATAGATAGAGAGAGAGAGATCCTAAATTCCCAAATGTCTGCTTACATTTATTTATATTATATGTGTTTACATTTACATATGCATTATATATTATATACATATATTTGCATCATATATTTATATACTCATTATATTATATATATTGTATGTGTTATGTTTACATTATGTAACATATTGTATCTATTATATATAATATACATTATATATTATATAATATATATGTGTGTGTGTGTGTGTGTATGTGTGTGTGTGTGTATTATATACAATATTCTAAAGTTTTAAGGTCTTCTTACCCTACATATCCTTAGTGTTTTGGTGGACTTTCAGAGTGTACAAATAAGTGGCTCTCTGTATCTATATCTTTTTCCTGTGCATTTTTCTTAGACTCTTTCTGTTTAGTTCCCCTTTCCTATTCCAATATGTTAGTTTTTATTGTATTTCATTATCCCTTAGAAGCCTGTTTTTATCTATTTTTTCTCTAATGTTCTCTAATGAGAGACAGAAAGAGGGCAGACTCAGATGGGAAAGGAGATATGGAGGGATTAGGAAGAGTAAAGGGAGAGAAAAGCATAATCAGGACATATTCTATTAGAAAGTACTTTTAATAAGAGGAAATAATAATAATAGCATACAAGAGATGAAACAATAACCCACTGACATTATATGAATGATCCATTTATTATGGCACATATGTTTAGTACCAGTATTAGAGAGGCTAAAGTCAGAGAAGTGTGAACCTGACACTTGACTGGGAAGTACAAGAAGAGTATTTATTACACATATTATCTACATATTTATATGCATATTATATATGTGTATGTATGTATATGTTTACAGTCCTAGCTTTGTTTTCAGTGAGTTTATAAAGTATTACAGTATAAGCAGTTGGCTGAGGTATATTCATACCTACACATGCACACACACACACATGCACACACACACATGCACACACATACATACACACACATGCACACACACATACACATGCACACACACATACACACACACATGCATACCACACATGCACACACACACACACATATATGAAAGAAAGAAAATATGTGAATATATGCTATCCCTTTTTTAAAATACTATTATTTCATAAATATCCTTGGTGGCTTGTTTCTTTTTTTGCCTTGTTTTGTTTTGTTTTTTGCAAAAATGAAATAAACCTAAGAAAATATTTTATGGCAAAAAAAGAAGTATGGTTTTCCAAATTTAACCAGTAGCTCTCCTAATACACCTGCCAAAATGGTCAGGGAAAAGACCATAAACCTTCAAACTTAACCAAAGAACCACAGGCACTGAAGAGACTGGGAGCAATAGTCTTCCACAGCACACCAACGGGGAGTCTGATACCAAATCGTCAGCCCTGGAAACAAACATATGCAGGTTACATTTAGGAATATAAATGCATAAAAGTCTGCAGATATGTATGTAATGAAAAATAGGATATACATGAATATAAAACAGAGCAAGTAAAAGCTAAGGGGAGGATTTGTAGTGAGGACAGAAAAGTGACAAGTGATGTAATTATACCATAGTCTCAGAAATAAAGAAATGTAGCTCTCCCATCTCTCATGAGACACTGTCTGATAAATTTGATTTTCACTAAAGTTCCAACTAGTTTAATTTCACTTTGTGTGGGTACATGTGTGTATGTGTGTGCATATGCGTGCGAGAGTGTGTAATTGAACTATATAAAGCTCAAGCAAAAGGAAATGAATGCCTCATGGTGTCACTTGTATGCAATTACACCTGTACCTGTGGTATTTATTTTTACAGCAAATTCTAGTGAATTGCAAGGCAATAATAATCTGACTCATTTTCAAAATCTTATATTTTGCTACAGAATTACACCAACTAATTTGGGGTTTCATTCTACTCTGAACAAAATCTGTTTGCATTATTTGTATCAATTCACCTTTAGAGAAAGGACTAAAGATGTCAACGTGGCTGAAGTGGTGAGCTAAAGAAAATCGTGAAGGTGATAGTCCACTTGAAGGCTATCTTCAAATCATTTTCATTTATGACTTTTAGGATCTGTTCGTTCTGTCTTCAAGTATTTCTCATTCTACACCAGTCTAGTATATTCTGGCTTTGCTTTATAATGCCCAGTTCCTGGTTCCTACCACATGGCATACTTCTGAATGATTTACATCAATCGACAATGACGACATGAATCTTTTTTAAAAACTATAGTCCTTCATATTAAAGAATTAAATTATATCAGGAATACAATGCTGCTTTCTCCAATAGCTTAGAGATAAACATACCTACTTATGCCTGTGATCTCTTCACACACATTTGGATAAGTCTGGCTCAGACTGAATTAGTTTCTCTGTTCACAAACAAAATCATTACAGCTTCTGACAAACTGGTGTCCTTGTCCCTGCTGTGATCAGTCTCAATAGCTTGAGGGGATGAAAATCCAGCACATGGTTGCATAATCATTAGACATTTCACACATTCAAAAAATAAGATACTCGTTTGCTGAAATGGATTAAACAGAAGATCCCAGTTCACATAATACACTTGCAACAATCAAGGTCACTCTAAGCAAAGGAGTTTATGAACTTGACAATAACATAGTGACCAAAATAGAAGCTTAAGTAATCTGTTGAATGTCATGTCCTAAGCATCACTATAAGCTGTTACTAAAAAGAAACTGTATGTTTCCTTCTCTGTGTTAATTTTAAGTATGTGTAAATCTCTAGGTTTATGCTTAAGAGTACTGTGCTCGCAAGGTTCAGAAGAGGATGTGGGGTTTCCTGCAACTGGTTGTAACCCACCAACCATAGGGCTAGGAACCTCTCTCTTGAGTTCTCTTTAGGGGCAATATGTACTCTGACCACGCACGGAACCATCTCTCCAGTCCCTGAACTTGTCTCCGACCTAAATAAGGGGCACTACCACATTCAAAGGTAGAAAAAGCAGAGTCGTGATAGTTGCTGATACTTTGCAGTCTGCAAGGAATTATTAAACTAAGGTAAAGATCATTGTATAATCTGAGATATGATAAGGATCAACATATAATATAAAGTATGGTAAGGATCATCATATAATATGAGTTAGGGTAAGGGTCATGTATAGTCATGTGGGAAGCAGAGTGCAGAGTCTGAGCTGCAGACAGCCAATGAACACGCATTACAGAGAAGCTGCTGGGTTTCAGGAAACCTCGGAAACAAGCAACAATGTTACTTACAACTTTTACCTTCTAACCAGTCAGTGGAATTATGCTAATGAAAAGAGAGTTCTGGACCAATCATGTTTATTCTAGTGGTAAATCATGTGACACACAATGTTTAAACTTTTAATTATCTTCCTAATTCTCGGCAACCTACAAACGCTATCACTATTGGGTTATTAATTTTCATATGCCCCGAAGTACTGTTAGAGTGTTCTAATGTTCAATGAAGTGTTGTAATAAACGTGGGCTGAGCATTAAAACATTAAATGGCTAATGGATATGAACTAATGTGTAAATATAAATAAATTAATATTAGGATGCTGATGACTTGATCAAAGAATGTTTTGTCATTAGGGCCAGTAGAATGATTGAGGATTTGACAAAAGAACAAGAATAAGACAGGAAAGAGGGGAGAACTCTATGATGTGCTTACAGACAGGAGCCTAGCATGGCTGTGCTCAGAGGCCCAACAAGCAACTGACTGAGACTGATCAGATACTTACATGCAACCAATGGACTGAAGCCAGGGACTGCTGTGGTTAAATTAGGGAAAGGCTGGAAGAAGCTGAGGAGGAGGGCGACCCCATAGGAAGATCCTCAGTCTCAACTAACTGAGACTCATGAGATTTCTCAGACACTGAGCCTCCAACCAGGCAGCATAGAAGAGCTGGGCTGAGGCCCAGAAACATATACAGCAGAGGACTGCCTGCTCTGGCCTCAGTGAGAGAAGACTGAGACTGCTGAACCCTTGAGAAAGACTTGAGGCCCTACAGAGCCTGGAAGTCTGGTGGGGGAGCATCCTCTTGGAGACAGGGGGGAGGAGGAATGGAACGAGGAACGGTGGGAGGGTGGACCAGGAGGTGGGTAATGACTGGACTGTAAAAAAATAAAAGTAAGAAAAACCAAAAAAAACACCAAAAAACAGTAAAGGCAGTAGATCCTTGGATATGTTTTAAGATCACTGCTGAGTCCTCTCTGGGCTTCACTCCAAAGAAGCAGAATGAGGAACCCTTGGAGTTCTCTGCAGACCTATGTGACAGAGACTCTCAAGCCCAAGGGTTGTGTTTTCTCCTCTGCTCACCAGAGATGTTCGTAAGAAAATTTGGATACCTTTGAAATACCCCTGGGTTTTATAGTTCTCACTTCCAATTTTTATAAAAGACGAATTTTACCTTTCTAACCTAAAGCCTGAAGGTCAGGTGTGTGCTCTACCATAATCCAAATTGTGAGCCCCAGTTCAGAAGTGTGTGTGAGTATGCTTTTAACTAATGCTTCTTGAATAAGTGAGTTTGGAAGTAGATGCATTCTCTAAGCTTCACGTGTGGATTTTCTTTTTGACAATAGTTTTGACTAGAGCAGGGAAGGATACTTCGCTCCTGCGTTTTTCTATTTAAGTGAATGTCACAAGACCAGAAATGGTTTTGGATTTGGGCCAGTTTCATGTGCAGGCCAGATAGGTTTTTTTATGGTATTTTATGAAATTTAACATATTAAACACTTGACTTCATTCCGGTGTGGAACCTAAAAATATTGATCTCATAGACATTGAGAGTCAGAGACTTGTTAAAGAGAGGACTGCGGGGAAGAGAGGTCAAGGAGTGGTGTGCTACAGTTATTCAGGGCATGAAGTTTTGGTTTAGTGTGCTATCTCATAATGTCACTATTTCACAGGAGGATGAATGGAAACAACAAGCTCGCATACATTCAAAAGCATCACAAAAAGGATTTTGAACGTTTTTATCATAAATAAATTTGAAATGTCTGAAAACATATGTGAGCTTACCTGATTTAAACCTTAATCTCTACATAACATCATATAACTCGATTAATATGTACAGTTTTCTATTTATATTGCAGTTACATTTAATTTTTTAAAAAAGGTAAAGAGGAAACAGGGGAGCAAAGAACTTACAGTTCAAAGTTGTTAATTCTGACCGTTATAAAGGTATAGAAGGATAGAAAAGGGTTATTTAATTAGACATTTAACTCATGATATACAGCAGCTGGGCCACCGTTTGAGACACATTTTTATGCATTTTGGGGTGAATGTACTGACTAGTTTGACATCAATTTGACACAAGCTAAGGTCATCTGACAAGAAGGACCCCCATCTTAGACAATGCCTCTATCAGACTGGCCTGTGGACAATTTTATTCATTAATGTATGATGTTAGAGAGCCCAGCTCACTGTGGGAGCTGCCAACACTGAGCAGGTGGTCCTTAGTTTTATAAGAACTCAAGCTGAACAAGCTTTGAGGACCAAATCAGTAAGCAGCATTCTTTCAGAGGAGAACTATTCCACCCTGCTATCTATTTTAATGTTTGTCTTGAGTCTCCTGCCTTGAGGATCTATCCTGAATTCCCTCAGATATGATGGAAGATTTGGTGGAAGTGTACCCTACCCTGAAGAAGACCATTTGCTAAAAGTGGCTTTTGATCACAGTGTTTAGCACATCAATTAAAAAAAAAAAAAAAAAAAGACAGTTGGTGCTGGGGGAGAGTGGGGTGGTGGGGTGTGTGTGTGTGTGTGTGTGTGTGTGCACGTGTGTGTGTGGTATGTGGTGTATAGTGGTGTGTGTGTGTGTGTGTGTGTGCCCGTGTGTGTATGTGTGTGTGTGGTATGTGGTGTATAGTGGTATGCGCATGGTGTGTGTGTGTGTGCACGTGTGTGTGCACGTGTGTGTGCACGTGTGTGTGTGTGGTATGTGGTGTATAGTGGTGTGTGCCTGGTGTGTGTGTGTGTGTGCACGTGTGTGTGTGTGTGTGTGTGTGGTATGTGGTGTATAGTGGTGTGTGCATGGTGTGTGTGTGTGTGTGTGTGTGTGTGTGTGTGTGTTATGAAGAGTACCAGCTCTGGCAATCTTGGTAAGTCTCTATGTTGTGACATAAAAACCAATATTAGCAGAGATATTTCCATAAAATCTTTAGCTTCTTAACCATTTTTATAAGTGTTTTGTCCTCACTGTAAGGAAACAAAATAAGTCATTAAATTTAAACTAGTGGAATACACAAAAAGTGGACAAGAGCCCCCTTTTGACTAAGACAGTAGCTTATTGTTAGTTAAAATAAGTCTCCAAGAAGTAGGTAACTCTTTGATGGAGCATTTGGTTATTACTCTGGGGATACAGATCCATGACAGAGCACTTACCAGCATGTCAGGACCCATGAGCCAGTCCCCAGCACTGCAGAAAGAAGTAGTAAGGCGGCTGACCTCCTCACAGTTCTCATTCAGCTTTGACTAAAAATAATCATTGCAAAAGAGGTGCCAAGATTTTAACAGCTAAAGATATTTCTAGTTGAATCATCTCTGCTGAAAAAAATTAGGTATATATTTATGTACTATATACAATATATTATTACATGATTTATATGTCATTATATATTATTTTTTTAATTTTTATTTATTATATAATATATAATACATACAATACATACATAAAAATAAACTACATAAAATACAAATAAAATATACAAACATTTACATAACAAATAAAATAAGTTAATATGTATTACATGTTGCTATATATACTTGTGTATTATATAAAATATATTTATTACTATATAATTAATATATTATAGTATAATAAATTTATCCATTTTATTTTATAATTTTATCATATAATACATATTATATAATATATAAATATAGTTATATGTAATATAATAAGTAAAATTTATACAATAAATTACAATTATGGAAATATATAATAATTAAATAAAATATTAATTTTATATATTTAAATATATAATTATAACTATATAAATAAAATTATGTTATATATACATATAGATTAGACATGTATTTACATTATATATAGGTAGAGAGAAAGATTCAATTGATTCTATAACCTTTTTCTATTTTGCTAAAAAAGAAGAATTGTCCTCTTCAATTATGAAGGTATTGACATTTAGAGGAAAGCTGTAACTGTTGGTGACTGGAAAATCATGGCCTAGGGTAGGACCTAAAAAACAAAGATGGTGGTTGTACTGGTTGGTTTTGTATCAACTTGACACGAACTGGAGTTATCACAGAGAAAGGAGTTTCAGTTGAGAAGATGCCTCCATGAGATCCAGCTGTAAGGCATTTTCTCAATTAGTGATCAAGGGGGAGGGCCCCTTGTGAGTGGTACCATCTGTAGGCTGGTAGTCTTGGGTTCTATAAGAAAGTAGGCTGAGCAAGCCAGGGGAAAGCAAGCCAGTAAGTTACATCCCTTCATGGCCTCTGCATCAGCTCCTGCTTCCTGACTTGCTTGAGTTCCAGTCCTTACTTTCTTTCCTGATGAACAGCAATTAGAAGTGTAAGCAGAATAAACGAATAAACCCTTTCCTCCCCAACTTGCTTCTTGGTCATGATGTTAGTGCAGGAATAGAAACCCTGACTAAGACAGTGGTACTGACAGTAATGGCTAATTTGACCTGGATCACACCAAGCGGGAGAGAATATACCTCCTGGGAGAATAATCTTAAGGTCAAATTAGCACTCATTCTGCCCCAGGATCGTGAAAATTCTGACTCGGCTTGTGTCACGTCAACTCCAGAGTAGGAATATATAATGGCTAAGATCAGTGACTAGCTGTTCTATGTACACTTTACACAAAGATACCTCATCCTAATTTAAATATAAATTCAAGGAAAGACAGACCTGGAAGAAAAATATCTCTCCTCCACAGTATGCACAGGTAGAAAGTAAAGCATCTCTTGAAACCCGTACCGCTTCATGACCCACCGAATTTCATGCTCTGTCTCTCTGTCTCTGTCTCTCTGAAAAAATAAAATAACAACAAAAACAAAAACGAAATGAAAATAACTCACGAAGTCTGTTTTGTGTTGTGAACTATTACTGGGCATGAAAACATGCCCTGGAGTGTGGCTGTATACTCAGTGACATTCTATTGTAGAAAACTAATGTTTTCTTTCCCAGCAGGTATTAGGTATAAATGTCTTCTTGAAGAGGAGTAGAATTTTGTGTCCACTTCCCCTTTGACTTGCTGGTAATGAAAATTATATTTGAAAACAGGATTTCATGAGAGAGGTGAGATGATACAAACAACTCTAAGAAGTAACTGAGGCAATCTGAAGCTACTACTTAATATAATTGCCTGTGCAGACACCACAGTCAAAATATAAATTCATGGTTACTTAGATTTCTTAGCCGGCTGGGAAAATTTCACAGTGGAATTAACTTTTCAGATAAAAAAGCTTTGGTTTCTCTAAAGGCAGAAAGTCCTTATAATGATAAGATAAAGTCACTTAGTAATTAGTGGGGCATAGTATGTAAATTGGCTAATAGTCTTCTAGTGATAAGTTGCCCTCTATTGGCTGCTAAGTCTTGCCCTTAGCTCTAGGTACAAATTGTCTCTTTCCACCATTAGAGAACAACAGAGCTCTCCTGTTCGTCAGTTCCCTGCTGGATACCTTTCCTTTCCATGTGCTTTCTTTTTGTCTGAACCAAGTGTCTTTATTACCACAAAATGACAAAAAGGAAACACTTGGCTGTTGATATATCTCTATTACAAGATTTAAAACAGTTAAATTTAGAAAATATTCATTATATTTACTAATAATACATAATAATTGTATTATTAAATTTATTATTATTATTATTATTATTATTATTATTATTATTATTATTATTATTATT
>JADRCH010000107.1:4597578-4850580 GCA_019843965.1 Rhynchomys soricoides | reverse complement strand
CTCTCTCTCTCTCTCTCTCTCTCTCTCTCTCTCTCTCTCTCTCTCTCCAGTGTTAAGTACTTCTCACTGGCTTCTGAGTTTAGAAGCCAAGGTACATTCTTGTCACCAAAAGTAAAGGGCACACAACCACTTAAAATATATTTTCTTCTTAAAATATATACCTTCTTAAAAATATATCTTCTACATGATACCTTCAGGGATTAAAACACATTACCTAGTCCACTGCCCATTTGGAAGGCATCCTTGTACTCCTAAAGCCAACTCTATTATCAAGGAGGTATGAGACCCTCTAACATGAAGACTCTAAGGGGTGTTCAGTTCTAACCCATGGCTCATAGAATATATATGATCAAGGATACCTATTAATGTAAACCTACACAAAATTATAAACTTACTTAAACCATTATGAGATTTGTTACATGATGTTTTTCCATTTTACAGATTATTATATGATACTCAAGCCATATTTATGAATGACAAAAGGTTAAAATGCTAAACATCAGACAGAAGAAAGATGCTATTCTGAAATTATTCACAAAGATGCTTCACCTTCAGACATCATTTGCATGTATTGTACACAGCATGCCACTGCTACTACTGCAAAGAGGCATACCATCACACATCATATGAGAAAGATCGCCATATCAATATTTCCAATGCAAATATTTTACTTTCCAATTGGTGAGCCCTCATTACATGTTTTATCTGTCATCCTAGAGCAACTTTTGCTCCCCAGATAAGTTTGGGTTCTTTTGCCCCTCTTCAGGTATCAATAGTGCTGTGTAACTTTTCCTTGGAAGACATGGATAAGCATCTATTTATTTAAAATATATCAGAGGTTAAAGGCCAAAGAAATCATTCCACCCAAGTCTTGCTTGTTGAGACAATGAAATTATCATAGTTTAGAGATTTGTGGGTGCTAGGTTACTTACAGAAATATGAGTGTCTCAAGATAAACTACATCAACAAAAAGCCCAAGCCAGCATGGGTAACAACTTAGAGAAAGTGCATACTGGGGCTGTCTGCCACAGCTGCAAGTAGCTTAAGTGAAAAAGTTTCTTATTCCCAACAGTTGCTAACTGCATTTCTAACCCCAAGAGATCCTGTGAATCTTGTAAGTTTCTGAGCTTCGTGAGCCTTGTACATTTCATTAGCTTCTGGTTTTATGTGTCTTCTTTCTTCATCAAGAAAGACATGTTTCAATTTAATGGAAAATATGTACAACATAAATAATCTAAGATGTGAAGCCACTGTTTAGTTCTCTCAGATATTAAGTGGTCTCTGCTTTCTTTAAATGGAAACATATTATGTCTATTATATTCATCTCTCCAACTTTAATAAATTTATTTTAGTGATTTCATCACTAAAACCTTACAGATCTAAAGGTTTGTATTAGGTTTTTGACAAGGGATTATATGGTTGACTTATCCAAGATTTCAATTTTCCTTTAATTAACATGAAAAATGTTAGTTTATTCACAGATAATCTCCATTTTCATTTCAATTCTAAGCCCTTACAGATACAATGCTGTCCTGTAAGGTTTGTTATTCATTTGCCTGGGTTGGAAAGATGAGAAATTCGGGTTCTTTGGCAAGTTAGTGCTTTCAATTAATGAGAAGCAAATGGCCATTTTTTTCTCTCTACTCACAAATAGGTTCATCATAATGCTCATAACTTAGTTTTACAATTTTCAAGACTCTAGAGTTTTTTTAACTTCTTAGAAATTATTTATATATAAGAAAATTAAACTAATGAGTCTCTGGCATAATTAATTTGTATTAAAGAAACCTGCCTATGTGAATTAAATAGGAACATTAGTTTTGGGTTTGTTTGTTTGTTTGATTATATTTTACTAAAGACTTCAAATTTTCCTACAGTAATATTCATGAACACCATTTGTCATTTCAAACTTTCTTAGTGTGCTTGATTGTATGATTTGAATATTGAGTGTGCAATGCATAGCTTATCAGTAGATCAGTTACTTAACTACCTAGCAGGCCCAAATATATCTTTAGCACCACATAAATTTTCTCATGCATAACATGTTCATTATTACTAAAAGCAAGGTATGATTCCTAATGATAGTCTATTTTGAAATTTAGATAACTATATAGCACTCATGCACAGATACAAACACACACCTGTGCAAACACTTGTTACAAATGGATAAGCTCAGACATAAACATAAATAGAAATATGTGCCATGTCTCAGAACATTTGCTAGACATCGTGCTTTGATGGATGGATAGTCAGATGATGAACAATATGAGACAATAGAGGCAAAGCATGAGACCAGTTGACTGAGATTTCATTACACATACCAGTCTATGAGGAGTTTGACCTTGTCATACAGTGCCACAGAAGAAATGACTTGAGAATTATTTGGGGGCCAGTAGAAATTGAAAAATCTTACTACTACTTCAATATTTTTTTTATTCCATATTCCTACAAAAAATAAATAAATAAACGCACATTGGATCATCTCCTTTATTATTTATACCTGCCTACTGTAATGTCCTGAACAACTCAATTTGTATTCTAGTTTTTGTCATATTTAAATAAGTTCTTGGAAACTTCACCACTCATGATGGAAAGGGTTGATTCATGAATGCTCTTATGTGCTCCTCTCCTTGTGTGCCACTAAAGGCAGCACGGTTACTTTGCAGAAATTCAGTCTTAGATATCACTCTTCTTTTATAGAGGAACTGAACCTTTCCTAAGTTCAGTGGTCCTTGATGGTCACAGTGTCATCACTGTAACAGCTTTCCTGTTAAGGAGTTTTCCCCAACCAGAGATATCCTAACAAATGTTGAGTTTCATGCCACAGACATCACAAAATACCATAGCATTTCTTAATTGTCACAATAATTTCATGAGGTGGCTATCATCCTATTTTTACAACTTAGAAATTGCTGAGCTATCAAATAGAGAGGTATGTATTAGATCCGAGGTCTCTGCACTACCTTTCTAGTGATGGGCCCTTGCCAAATCTGTCTCCTTGGACTCATTGATTAAAATGCAAATACACCTGTGATTTATAGTCTTAACAGCTAAGATCCCAGCTACTAATCCTGCTTTAGGGAGGATTAGTTGACAACTCAGTAAGAGTAAGAATTGAATTCTGAAGTTGTGCTGCAGGGCTGGTTTTGATGATGAAATGACAAAGTATAAATACTATTTCATAGCTTTGCCTTGAGCTACCACTGTCCCATTTAGTCATAAACTACATGGACGGCTGGTAAAACAGATGGAAGACCCACTGCCAGATAAGAAAGGGGTCTGTCATTCCCAGAGAAAATAAGCCTGTCCCTAATCTCTTCCCTCCTATGTGAGTTCCTTCTAGGCTCTTGATTGCCTGGAAATTCACGGAAGGTCCATTTTCTGGTGAACTGAATAAGGATCCTTGAGGCAGCTGCATCACTCTGTGGCTTCCTAGACTATGATATATTTGTGTCTAATCCATAATTAACTTGGAAGATACAATATTAATTATTTTCCTCAACTGTTAACCAGTGGGGTGTTTCCCTCCCTCATTTCTCTCCTCACACACTAACCTGTCAGGCTCTAGTAATTGTTGCATGAACAGGTTTGGCTAAGTCTCCAAGGAGCGCCAATTCTCTTGTTCCATTAGTGAGAACACATATAGATCATTTCCAACACTAATCTAGGGCTAAAATCAATTATGTCTCTTGTATTTAAAAATTAAATTGATTCACCATGGGAGCAGAATGAAGGCAAAATACATTCTTCCTATTATGTGTAATTACAATTGTAAAACCTTTTCCTTTGGAACGTGATTTCTGCCTGCAGAGGCTGAAGTGGGTAAGGTTGGAGTGTTTAGTGGAAATGCTGGGCTTTCTCTCAGATCTTTCCTTGGTTCTTTGTTTCCCACACCTCCCCAGACCTCTTTCCTTCTCATTATTATAATGCTCTTGTAAAACTGGGAGATCCTTGAAGGCTTCTCAACTTTCAAAAACTCTCAAATGCACTTTAGATGGTAGGGAGCAAACTACAGACTAGGGAGGGAGGGAGAGAGAGAAAGAGAGAAAGAGAGAGAGCGAGGGGGGCTAATTATGGATATAATTTAACCACCACCGTGGAAATTTGCATCTTACCACTATCTGTGTGATGTTAATAGTTTGGCCAGAGCTGGTTAGATTCTATAGGAAAGCCATACATAGAATGAAGGTCTTAGGTATTACATTTTGATGAATGACCCCAGTACATGTTAAAAAAAATAAACATTTCTTTTGAAAATAAAGATACTGCTATATATAGCAGCATCACAGAATCAACTGGCTGTTCCCTATGCTCAGCTGTTAGATTCCTTATCCCCCCCCCCAAGAAAAGCTGTAATTTTCTTTTAAATCCAACAAAATCACTTTGGAAGTACTTTGTTTACAAAAATAGTGAAGGACACTCACATAAATGATTACCAGACTAAAATACAAAGAATCAAAACTATGTACTTAGCTAAATGACTTTTTAAACCCAAGACTATTCTAGATATTTTAGAGTGTTTAGACACCAAAAAAAAAAAAAAAAAAAGCATTTATTTTTTTTAATCTAGCATTCATATTTATTTCGGAGTGCTGTCTTTTTGTTTACTAAGTCAAACAAATGTGTTTACAAAAAGAACAGTTTATTATTGGAATACAAGATGTTTCTAGAAACTAAATGAGTGAGATGATAACTTGGCTTCTGATTAGTTTTTAAGACAAATCTATTAATCAAGGAAGAAAAAAGATAAGGTTCATTTGCAAATCTCACTTTGACTGTTATGGAAAGGTATTGGTATTAGCTGTCCCAAAGATTATTTAAGAAAATAAAGAATAAATTATTTTGTGCTAAAAATAAAATACTCGAACACCTACTAATAATGAGGCCGATATGAAATGAAATTAGATCAACAGCATGTTTATTGTCCTTGCAAAAACATTCACAAAGCAATTGTCTATAAAACTTCTATACATAGAAAGACCAAATATCATGATACAAATAATAATTTTGGAATCAGATAAGTAAGTATTACAGTACAGAAAATAGTGCAACTTAGAACGGAATAAATCTTCCACTTTCTACAAATCTGAGCACATAGCTCCCTCCTTTGTTTAATTAGTTTGATGAGCCTCCATTACTGCCATCAATGACAGACAGCTATAACAACGTATAAACAGGCCATTTTATTTTTTATCAGCAACTTCAGTAATTTTTTTGATCATACACATCAATCTGTGTCATATATATGCATTTATTATTGTTAGATTTATATAATTTGGAGATTGAACAATTTTCTAACAAATGTGACAAATTTTACTTGGGATGATGGAATTCTTTCTTAGTTTGGGATACCCATTATTCTTTCTCTCTTTCTAATTTTTGACAATGTGACACATGCGTATACTTAATTCATTTTTATCAATTGTTATTCTCTCTTATCCCTTGCCCATTGAAACTCTTCTTCTTCCTAGAAAGCCCCTGTACTAATTTCGTGCCCCTTTGGGTATACACATGGTTTGTTGAATTCATTATGACAGCTTGCCAGAGCATGCATGGTGGGTTGTTTACTGGAACTTGAGCAGTACAACACTAGCAGCACCACTGAAGAGAATGATATCCTCTGCTTCAGCAGCCATTAACTGCCCATAGTTCTCCACGAGCCCTTTAGCCATGCATGATGAAATGGAGATGTGCCCATTTTTTTTTTTTGCAGGCAGCTCTTCCTCAACTTCTGGCTCCTACCATCTTTCTATAGCCTCCTCCACAATGCTCCTTCTGCTTTGGAGGGGATGGTATAGCTGTTTAGCGATGGGCACTTCACCGTTCTTATTCTTAGCACTTCAACAAGCTTTGGATCTCTGCACCAAATTCTAAGTGGGCCACCCACTTACAAAACAAGCTTCCCTGATGAAGGCTTGGAGTATCGATAACCTATGGGTATAAACATAACTCCTTAGAAGGGAATTTGATACCACATTCATTTAGAACAAGAGTAGTACCTCTGACTTCAGGGCCTATGAAATCTCAAACCAAGAACTCTTGACCAGTTCTGTTTATACCAGGTTCCTCCTTGTATATTGGAGCATAAATACAACCAGAAACCTGTTAGTTACTCCCATAGTAGAAATGCTTATACTTCACTAGTGAGTAAGCCTTGCCTAACCAATTGTTATCAAAGTTCATAGTATTCAAGTTGTATAAGTCTCTTGATGACTTTTCTCTATCTGTATTTTGTATAACACTTTCTCAGCCCTGTGAAGACTGGCCATTAGTGAAGGCATTCCCACACTTGATTTTTCTGGGTACTACAACTACTGTTTGTGGTATGTTCAGCAACAGGTCTTATAACTCATCAATTTCTGGTGGGCAACCAGGTGCAATGACAATTGCCTGTTTTGTGTCGGGAACCTCCAGGGCATCCCTGATCAACAGCTCGTAGGGAGCTATTCCACAACTGTTACTGGCATTTTCATTTGGGGAACTTTGTGTTCTGGATAAATACAGGGTATTTACAATCAAATATTTTTTTTATTTTTAATTGTGTATTTTAATAGATTTAGAAAATAGATTTCCGTATAGCCTTCTCATAACCTATACTTCTGCTTACTTCTTTCGTCTCTACTTTCATTTAACCTGTGTTCTATTTTCCATCCACTCCCACTCTTGGATCTTTTTTCCCTCTTTCCAGGATCCTTTCTTACTTCCTGGTCTTTACAAACACTCCAAATTAAATATACAAATCCAAAAATTCAAAGGTAAGATCTTCATATGAGAGAAGACACACAGTGTTTATCTTTCTAGGGCTGAATTGTATCAGTCAGTATATTTTTTTAGATCTACTCATTTTCTTGTAAAATCTAATAATTTTATAGCTAAATAAAATTCCCTTGTATGCATACATGTACCATATTTTCAGGATATTGGTTATTTCGTGATATCCATACATGAAGTCACTGAATTGATTAGTGCAGACATCATTAAAACTGTATAAAGCACAAGGTAACTTGTGATGGAGTGGGGATTACTGAGTCTCTCAGTCCCTCCGAGCGAGAATGAGATCTTGAAGAATTAAAACATGTGAAAGAAAAGGAAAATGACTAATGTCATTCAGCAGTCCTCTGCAGATAGCTAGGATAAATCCTATTTCTGTCCCTAATAGATGCCTTTCTTACATTTTTATCTAACACACGAATGTTTTATGTTTTCCCAAATGATCAAAAGGACTTTCAGTGAGTGTTGCACTTCCCTGTCAAGAAGAAAGTCTTAGATTAAACTCATTAACTCCAAAGTATTAGCAGCTTAATTAAAATGCAAATCCTATCCAAAAAGATTTACATGTCAATGAAAAGGAAGGAAGAGGATAATTCCTGATTTAGACGCATAAGGAAGGACATGTAGTGTCTCAAGAATTAGAAGTACTATTTAAGGGCGAGGATGTTTTAATATCTGTGTTACAAACCCCACTATCGGAAACTGACTTTGAAACTCTTCATTAAGGGTAAAATGGCCTAGAAGCCATGTTGGAACAAGTGGCTGATTACAGTTTGAGGAATAAAGATTATTGGAAGATCTTATCATACTACCTGGGACTGCTCTAGTTCTACAAGACATGGTCAACACAGCAACAAGCTTCTCCTAATGTTGGACTCACAAACGTCAATACAATCAGATGTGACTTGGTACTGTGACTGTAACCAAATGCAGCTACCACAAGAGCAGAATTTTACCCCAGACAAACTGGGTTACAAGACTTCACCATGAAAAACAGTAGTGGTAAGAGTTTCACAGAACACGTTCATAGTCACTACTGTCAGGGCCACCACCAGTGTCCAACAAGGAAAGCCAAGCTGTCAGCCAAGCACAAAGCTATACAGCCTGTGCTACCATGCAACCACCATCCAGAAACACAAACACAGAAACTTTGGCTAGGTGGCGTCTGCCTTAGGTATCCACAACCAAGCATAGCCAAGAGGATCCATACACAAGGGAAACTGAAAAACCACATGAGAAGAAGATTGATAAAAATCAACAGAGTACATCCCAGAGACAGGATCAAGGAGAATCCACCAAGGAGACAGAAATTAATACTCAGTGCAATAACTTCATTTTCATATCATCTCCATTCCACTCCCATTCACTGCTATTGTTTTACCTTACCTTTCAGCAATTCCAGCAATTCCAGAGTCTTAGGTGTCCATCAGGTCCCCCTCTTCCCATACTGATATTTCCCATGTATAGAACAATAAAGGAAGAGACATTAACAGGCCAACATTCTTCTGTACTGTTCTCTCTCTCTCTCTCTCTCTCTCTCTCTCTCTCTCTCACACACACACACACACACACACACACCTTCCTTCCTTTTTTCCTCCTTCCTTTTTCTACTAACTGTTTCTTTTGCTGATATATCTCTCACAGCCTAAGGGCTGACCTGGTTTAGAAAATCCGGGTATAGATCTTTACTTCCTCTTTTTAGTCTACTATTGCAGAGAGAGCATCTTGTATATTGTATGGGTGCATCATCTGTCAATTAAAAAGCCTATGACCTATGGCTTAGCCAGGAAATAGAGGTGGGACATCCAGTAGAGAGAAGGGATTCTGGGATAGACCCAGACAGGGAAGATCCACCCAGGAAGATTTGAGGAAACAAACACATGGTATCTGAGTACAGGTAATCAGCCACATGGCAGAATGTAGGTTAAAATAAATGGGTTACTTTTCATTATGATCTAATCAGAAAAGAGCCTAGCTATATGGCCAACGTGTTATTTGTAAGTATATTTTGAGTCTGAGTCTTATTTCTGAGAACATGGATCTGGGAGGAAGAACTGGGACCTGAATTCTACATACCATTAACCAAAAATTCCCACATATGCACCTTACTCTTCCCCTTACCTCAAACACTGCCACTCCTATGTCCCAATTCTGATTTCCCCTCTAACAACATAATCTTTTAACTCTTTGTTTCCTTCCCATTCACTGAACCTAATAGTATATTCAGTACCATGGGTTCCTTTACTCAATATACTAATTAGTACACAGTAAGTGTCTGGCTTGTAATCGTCTGCTGCTCTATTGTCAGAGCCGGTTAACTATTAGATAGTGCCTCTTGCTACAGACAGGACTCAACCAACAGGAGCAGGCTAAATAGAAGTCACGGAGGCGAAACTTTAGTCTAACGGGTGGAAGTATCACTAGGCCTGTACAACTTTTTCTTACACGAATACTGAAAATACATCCATTGAAAGAAGAAAGGCAAACTAGATTAAAAGAAAAGCAAAAAGGAGCAAATTGTGACCAAACAACAGATAGGATTAACCCAGTGTAAAGACACAGGAAACCTGAAAGGAACAAATTGTGACCCAACAGCAGATAGGACTAACCCAGTGTAAAGACACAGGAAACCTGAAAAGTAATACAACTTCTCATCAGTCTGCACTGCCAAAATTTACAATAATGGCTTCCTTCAAAAGTACTTACATGAAATTCAAGGCACAGGCTTCAAAAGAATGACTATGAATGTGGTAAAGATACAAAGAGGACTCCAATACTTGCCAAGAGAACAAAAATGGCTTAATGAATGAAAAAGGAAGTTAATCTGTAAAATGAAAACAGAGTTTAATAGATATAAACAATGAAGAAACCCTAAACCTAAATTAAAAAGACCATAGGTCAAATAAAACATTCAGCCAGATAGCCTCAGAAATGGGATAGATCATGTGGTAGAGAGAGTATCAAGGTATGAAGACAAACTAGAAGAACTGGATCAACCATTAAATGTCAATTTTTTAAATGTATGATCAAACATAAAAGAACTCTAAGACTTCACGAAAAGAAAAAACCTGAATGTTATAAGCATTCAAAAATTTTAGAAAACACCGTTAGATTTTTCTTGTTTATTGGTTCCTTGTGAAATTTTTTACATCATGTACCCCAATCCCACTCATCCCTTGCTTCCCTCCTATCCACCCTCCTTTTTTGCAGCCTCCCCTCAACAGAGAAAAACATTAACTGTGAAGGCTGTAGTGTGTCACAGTGTGCCTCACAGTATATACTCTCGTCCACACTTCTTTGCTTGCAATGTTCATTGCAATAACTCATTGGTCTAGTACAAGGCTGCTGGCTTCCACCACTCTATCAATACTGGAACCTCAATGGACTCCTCCTGGATATTCTGTTGTTGCCCTGTGCCATGGCGATCCTATAGTTTTGAATCTATAGAACCAGTCCCTTCATCCACTCCAGCAGTTCATCGATGGAATAGATGCTGGGGTGGACCAAGTCAAAGCACAGGATTTGGGCCTGAGAGGTATCTGAGAAGATGAGTCCACTGGCTATCCCACTCTTACACACTCGGAGCCAGATCACCTGCAACCCCCACATCCAGGGCCAACTCTACTGTGCTGCTCAGGTTAGGAACAAGGTCTGCAGTCCCAACTGCTGAGGCAAATGATTAGTAAGGCCAGCTTTCCCACTCTAATGACCTCAGAGACAGCTCTACTGCTTGCTGTAGATGATAAGAGGTAAGAGATGGTGGGCATCTCTGTTCTCCAAGTCACCCTTTACATGGCAGAAAATACATAGGACCAGCTCTCTTATGCTAAAGCTATGAAGGCTGGCTCACCCACACTCTCAGCATCAGGGTCAGCTCTACTGCCCAAATAAGGTCCAGGCCTACACTTGAGTGTTCCAGCAAGTGAGGGGCAAGGATAGCTCTTCAACTTTTCTGAGCCTGAGGGCCAACTCTCCTGCTGCTTCTACTTATTTGTTCCTCTTGGTGGAGCCTGAGGTCTCTGAGTGCCTGGGGTTTTCGCAGGAGTGGTCTCAGGAGTACTATGTTCTCCTTATCTATTATGGCACTAGGTAGGGGTTGCTTGGGCATGGTCTGCTTCCACGGGCTTACAAGTTGCCAGATTGATGGTCATCTCAGGCTAACTACCTATCCAGGGCCCATGTTGCCTGGCCTGGTGGATAACTTAGGCTCAGTCCTTGCCTGGCCGCCCAAGTGGCTTTTTGCAAGGATCATCTGTCCCAAGCTAACTTCTGCCTGGGTTCAAGGGTCCCAGGTTGGGTTTTCCTAGTCTCTGGCTTGCTCCCTGTCTTGGGAAACCATCTGAGCCTGCCTAGCACTAGACTGTTGGTTGTCTCAGCCTTATTTTTTTCAGGGAATGTTAGGCTTGATCAGATGTTTGTAGGTCAGAACACTGAGTGTAGACGTAGGCTCTCTCCTCTCTGCTACCTATTGATGTACATGTGGCACCTGAAACACCTATAGAGACAGATAGAAAACATTTCTTTTTCTTCTTCTTCTTCTTCTTCTTCTTCTTCTTCTTCTTCTTCTTCTTCTTCTTCATCTTCTTCATCTTCATCTTCATCATCATATTATTATTATTATTATTATTTCATCTTATTTTTACAGTTCAGTTGTTATCCCCCTCCTGATCCAACCTCTGACTGTTCCTCATCCCATACCTCTTCCCCCATCTCCAAGAGGATGTCCCTACCCCCTCACCCCACCAGACCTCCCCACTTCCTGGGGCCTCAAGTCTCTCGAGTGCTAGGTGCATCTTCTCTCACTGAGGCCAGACCAGGCAGTCCCCTGCTATTACACTCATTAAACAAAAAAAAAAGTCTTAAATTCCCAAATACTACAACATCAACTAAATGGCAGGCAGCAATACAAACCTGCCAGTCATAACTGTGATATTAGTAACCTCAATTCACCCATCTAAAATGCAGACAAATAGATTGGGTTAGAAACAACGATTTTCCTTTTGCTGACTTCAAAACACCTTTCTGCCAAAGATAAATACAATCTTAGGTCAAAGGAGAGAAAAATATACTCTAAGAAAATGGGATCAGAAAACAAGTAGTCATTTTTATATTAATATCTGACTAAATAAACTCAACCCAAATTCTTTTCAGAGGAGTTACTGAACAAGGAAACATTCCATCAGGAGCAAATTACACTTCTAAATATATATGTTCTAAATATAGGCTCATCCAATTTGACGACACAAACACTAACAGATTTTAAATGAATGCTAAACCAGGAATAGTGGGTAACTTTAATACTCTACTCTCATCATTTAGAGATCAACTATATGCCAACCATCAAAGAAACATTGACAGTAAAGAGCATCACAGATAAAATGGACAGAGCTGACATATGGAACATTCCACCCAAACAACAAATAATTCATATTCCTCTCAGCAACCCATGGAACCTTCTCCAAAGTATATCTTGTATTTGACACAAAGCAAGTTGCAACAAAAATAGGAAAGTCAAACTATAATCCTTTATCCTATCTGACCGCCAAGGGATAAACTTGAAATTACAGCAGGACAAATCATAAGACAAAATGTGAGAAATTACAGAGACTAAACTGCACAGTAGAATGGGCCATGGCAGAAACCAAGACGGAAACATTAAATCCTAGAGTTGAAAGTGAAAATCTAACCTATCTGAATCTGTGGGATAAAGTGAAAGCGGGCTAAAAGAAAGGTTAATAGTACTAAGTGCCTGTAAAAAAATCGAAGAGAACTCAGATAATGGACCTCAAGGAACTGGGGGGAAAAACAACCAAAGAAAGTAGAAGAAAAATAACAAGGAAAGGTCGAAATTCAGGACACGGGAATGAAAAATAATAAAAAGAACCAGTAAAACAAGGAGTGGGTTCTTTGAAAAGATCAGCAAAACAACAAAGCCTTAGACAAGTTAATTAAGTGAAGAAGACCCAAGTTAATAAAATCAGACAAACCCTTAGACAAGTTAATCAAACAAAGAAGACCCAAGTTAACAAAGTCAGAAATCAAAAAGACACTGAGAAAATTCAGACCATTATGAAGACATGCTCAAAAATCTTCTAAACCTCGTTAAATGTGCACCACTGCCTCATAACCTGGCATCATGTATGTATATTTTGCTTTAAACTATAAATTGCATAGATGTATTGTATGATAACTCTGCATAATGCAGACACTGTAGCCTCTAACATTGAGAAACAGTCTAATGCTCTATTTTGGTAGATATTATTTAAAATTTTTTAATGTAAAATTTGATGATTTATAAAATGCATTGTAATCATATTCACTGCCCCATTACTCCCTAACTTCCTCCAGAACCACCACCTTCCCACTACTCCCAACTTTATGCCCTCTTCTTTTTTTCTGTATAATAACCCACTGAGTATAATTTTGCTGCCCATACCTTCTGAATGTAGTGTTATCCACTGGGCATGGCTGAATGACTATGGGCCACACCCTTAATGAAAACTGACCATGTTGCTTTTTCACAACAGGAAAGTAACTAAAGCATGCATATACTCAGAATTCTAGCCTGATTGCACAACTTGGTTTTAATCATACTAGTACAACATGATTATTATCTCTTTGGGTTTATAAGTTAATTTGTCTATTACTATCTCTACCCTCATTCAATTTGCCAAAACAGTTTTTTTTTTTCAGTCAAAATTTTATTGGATGGAATAACCAGCAAATCTTCAACAGGACTTAAATGCTTCCCCTATATCCAAGTTTAATCCTTCGTTCCCTATTTTCATTACAAGTATCTTGAAGGTGCGGTAAATATTTATTCATCTGATTACCTATGACTACTTTATGGAGACAGTTTGTGCTAACACAGTTAAATTGGACTTGTCACTTATGTAGTCAGGGCTGGACTCGTTGCTGGGACAATATTCTAGTATTCTCCACTCACTGGGGTTTGGAAGTCAAAGTTTCTTTACAAGAGTCATTTCTTGTGGCTCACACTCCTGCAGTTCTATCTGTTTTAAGTAGTCTTTCAATGTAATATCAACATGTGCTTGCAGATGGTCCATGGCCCTTGACGTATGCTACTACCCATGTTCAGCTGAATAATTATGTTGTTAAACTCTCTTCTAAATACTCATGTTTAGACCCATAAATTTATGTTGTGCCCAGCCTTAAGCAAAGAAACCTATTCCTGTAGTGGGTAATGGCCAATGAGTAGAAATTCATAACTGATCCAGAGCCAAGAATGATAGCGTAACATTTGGTATAAACTGGCCTGCTATATCACTCACTCTAAGGAACAGGAAACTTCATGCAATATATGTGGTAGAAATAATATGTAAGAGCTCATATTGGAGTGATGTGCAATAAAAAGATGTCATCCGGATATGCATAACTGCTGCACTCAGCTGAGATTATCTTAACAAATTCTGCAGTAGATTAGGTTCATCACCTCATCTATATATAGGGAGAAGGCTGTAACAGGGAGGATGCCATCTTCTTTAGTGATGTAGCCATGGATAAATTGTTCTTGCTCTACTGAATAATACACCCCCATGCACAGAGAAATGATTCTGACTAAATTCAGTGGAACAAACAAAGAAAGAAAAATGGGAGTAGGAGGGGGACAGGCTGAGAAGAAGAAGGGTTCCAGTGGGGGAGGGAAATGGGGATAGGACAAAACGAAAATGCTTAGATAAACCTGTGAAAGTGGTAAACAATAAAACCTGGGTTACAGATATGTCTTGGTAGAGTGCTTGCCTAGTATGTGAGACTCAGTTCTCAGTGTTTTTTTCAGCAACACTGAAAAAAACAATTTAAAAACCATTTTAAAATTAAAGTTTTACTAACTATAAAAAGCTGGCTTCTTACTACCTTGATTCCATTCATCATAAGGCAAACCCTAATCACATTTTTAAAAATAGAATAATTATTGATTTGATCCTAATTAAGATAAACCGGATAAAATATCAAATAAGATATCCTATATATGTTTAAACTACTTAGAGGGGTGCATGTTTTGAATAAGACTCTGCCAATTGTCTTTTCTTCATCTCATCTATTAATACACTAAGGTGAGTTCATGGCTTGTTTCAGAAGACAAGGCAATGACTCAATACAGTCTATCTCTCCAAGAGAAAAGAAAAAGGTATAGTGTTATCTTATTTAGTTTTTGATAGTCAAGTATGCTTTGAGGCTGGTCACTGTTTCAATCTTTAAAGTTGTTAAGTATAATCACATAACATTCTAGAGCTGAAGATCTTCAGGCAAGACTCTTGGAGGTAGAAGTATAATTATATTTGATATGTTCTATTAAGAATGTAATGCACAAGCATGGTAAGGGAGGAAATATTGGGAAAGAGTAGTAACACTAAAGGCCTCTTGAAAAGTCATATGGATGCTTATTTCCATATAAGCTTTTTAAAATATATATAAAGAATTCACATGGAGTCACCATACAATGGGGGGAGAATACACCAATTAAACAACTTATTGTACCAAGTAAAATCTCCTATGCTAGGAATAGAATACATTTTATTGAGTAATTGACCCAAGAGGCCCATTGAATACCCAAGTATCATAGGTTATTGCCAATGATATTGGTTTGTCTCCATAACCGGATGCTAACTAAGGGCCTATTGCTGAAGACAAAACTTATTTATGTCAGCAAACAAAGAGAAATTGAACTAGTGGCCAGCTAGAAATTTCACCTCTACTGACCAGTGTTTATTGTGTGAAAAGTACTTTGCACATTACTGCAGAAGAAAGCGAATCATCAATAATGTTCAATCTTGAATCCTGCACCTAAAAAAATGACCTGATGCAAGATCGATTAGTGCAATATTATCATAAATGTTAAGGGAGTAACCATCCATTTTCTAATTTGATTTAAGTCCTACTCTATGAGACCAAATCTGTACCTGATACTGCTAATGTTACCAAGAATCTTAGACTAGATAGGTTATAGGCAACAAAGGAAAACCTACAAAATAACAGAAAGATGATGTCTAATGACATATTGTTATGCCTATATTTCAGAGCAAAAATCAACCCACATCATAAAAGTCTTCTCTTGAAGAAGACATAACTAAGCCACAACTGGACAATATATAGAAAGTGAAAGACTTCAAAGCAATCAGACCTAAATGTGATGTTTTTATAAAACACCTGCTCAAGGCTCAGGAATCTATTCAGAGAAAAAGCAGAAAGATTGTAAGAGTCAAACATTGTCACTGCTTTCAAAGAAATAGTTCCATCAAGGTGCAATAGATTAATGCAGATGCGAACAAACAGAAACAATTTGAGTGCTCATAAGACCTGCACAAGTTCAAACCAAACAAATCCTGGTGTAGAAAAGGAAAGTGGACAGGTCCTTAACAAAGAATCTATTTAAAACTGATAAGATCTAGAAAAGAGAAAGATAAATTTTCTCCAGTGAAGTATTACTGGTATATCAATTACACTTCAGGGCAGGCCTCATGCCCTGGTAGAGTTGGGCAAAATAGAAATGGACTCCATGGAGCTTGTTGTTTTAGTTTTTGGGGCTTTTTACACTTTTGTTTTTTAATATGGTATTTTTTTAAGTTTGATGTTTTGGTTTGTGAGAGAGAAAGAGCATCAAGTTTTGTGGGCAGGGTAGTAGATCTAGTTCTAGAAGGACTTAAGGAGTTAAGTATGGGTAAAAAATATAATACATAGTATGAAAATTTTTAATAAAATTATTAATAAGACTTTCATAATTTTTTTGCAATGTAAAATAAACTTTTATCAACTTGAGAGGACAAAGTTGTCCTGAAGAAAGGAAAAATCATACTAATAAGCACCTAGTCTGCTTATGTGTATGGATATCAATTCTCAAACCATGTGGCGTATTGTAAAGTGTAGGTCTTTATTTAAATGAGGCTGGAGTTATTGTGCTGATTCTTATTATAGAAATACTGTATTGATATTAGCAATTAAATAAGCAAAATATACAAAAAATTACCTGGAATCTCACTCACTGATAATCAGTAGGTTGTAATCTTAAAATCTCCAATCTCCTTGTATGTACAAAATTTAAAAGAATCACAGAGTCACAGGTGGTTTTCTCTCTCCATGCTTTAATATTTTCATTTGAGATATGAAATAACATTGCATAGGAATTATCTTATAGGTTTAAATAGAATGATTCAGTAATATTTCCAGACATCCGACACACAGAATATGGATCTTAGTTCTATACATGTCCTTCCAATGAAACTGCTCAAGTAAACACAGGTCAAGCCAAAATATGTAGAGACATGACAAAAAATTAAAGCCAAAGCTTCAGTATCTCCACTTGGGTGCTGTCTTGGTCAGAGTCTCATCACTGTGAAGAGACACTGAGACCAAAGCAGCTCTTATAAAGGCAAACATTTAATTGGGTTTGGCTTAGAGTTTCAGAGGTTCGCTCCATTATTATGGCAGGAAGCATGGCATCATGCAGGCAGACATGGTGCTAGAGGAGCTAAAAGTTCTACATCTTGGTCAGAGAGCAGCCAGGAGGAGACTGGAATTTCAGACTACGCATGGCTTGAGCTCATATATGAGACCTCAAAACCTACCTTCATGTGACACACCTCCAACGAGGCCACACCTATTCCGACAAGGCCATACCTCCTAATAGTGCCACTCCATATGAGCCAAGCATTCAAACACAGGAGTCTATGGGGGCCAAGTACTCAAATCACCAGATGTACCTATCTTATATATTTCCCTTGGCACAACTAAGGTGACGTTTGGGTATCAAGAACATTAGGCATTAAGAAATTTAGTCATGCCGGGCAGTGGTGGCGCATGCCATTAATCCCAGCACTCGGGAGGCAGAGGCAGGTGGATTTCTGAGTTCGAGGCCAGCCTGGTCTACAGAGTGAGTTCCAGGACAGCCAGGGCTGCACAGAGAAACCCTGTCTCAAAAAACCAAAAAAAAGAAAAGAAAAGAAAAGAAATTTAGTCACTAATTCAATATTAAATTAATTATACTGAACTTGTAACCTCCTTACCTACTCTTCCTGCTTCTCATGATAATCTTAGTCCAATTCACTAAAGGCCTGTCACCTTACAATATTTATAAAGGAAAAAAACTTGACATCTGCAACTCATTTTCCTACCCCTAACATGAAGCACTATTACTCACAATGGATTCACAAAAGAGTACTTTGTATTTATGCCTGTAAGACCCAATAATTATAGCACTAGCCAAAACATCAAGTATTGTCAACTTCAACAGAGGCTTCAAAACTACTCCACTGTTCTACTTTGCCTAGAATCACCATACTAGATTAAGAAGTTTTGGCCCTCTCTTCTCCCAGGGGTATATACTACTTTCCCTGTAATGTTTAAACTCTTATGAACAAGAGCTTTAGAAATGTCTTATGGTGGAATGAGCAACTTTCAAGACGACCTTCTAAGATTTTCTAAGTTATAGAATAAGAACCCTCAAAGTCAAATTTGTTACAAGTGGCCATTGATGACTTCATTTTATTCTTTGCTTTCTTAGAAGCTATCGTTAAAGTAGCTCCACTCTACTCATAGTATTGTTGGATCTTAAAAGAGTACCTTTGGCTTGGACTGAATTGATATTTTACAACCTCCAAAAGAGAACAGAATGGCAATTCTGTTTTCTAAGGTAAAGAGTTGATTTTGTTGTAAATACAAGACAAGAAAGCATCTTCTTAATAAATACTCATTTGCTCTCTCCCCTCCAGGCACACTTCAATGGAAAGCCTCACATCCAAAAGTATAGAAACAGTACAAAATCAAGCTGAGAAAGAAATGGAAAGGGGGAAGAGAGAATCCAACATTGGGTGAGTAAGGAAGGAGCATTAGACCTGGGAGGAGTTTGTGGAGAGAGGTGAATATCATTAAAATACATTGTATAAAATTCTAAACTTAATAATAAAAAAGAAAGCGACTTCAATGATAAAGGAGGTGATGAATCAAATCATTGCATTATTGCTAAAGTCAAACCAAGAATTCAAGCTTAAGGCTACTATGGTCACATTGCAGAAGACTGGGAAGGACAAAGCATGGATGCCTGGTCTCAAGGTGTTATATGGAATGTTTGGGAGGGCCAGGATACAGCTCAATCTGTAAAATGCTTGTCATGCAGGCATGAAGACCTAAGTTTAGTCTATCACTCTCACATGAGGGTGAAGTCTTGATGTGGTGTGCTGTAAAAGTAACTCTAAGGTGGTGGAGATGGGAAGTAGAACCTGTGGGACTTGACATCCAAGAAACCTAGCTTGTTTGACAACACACACACACACACATACAAACACACACACATACATACATACATACATACATGTAAACACACATACACACACATACAAACACACATACACACACATAAATACACATACCCACACCCACAGTATTTACTCTTGGTGGAAACAGAAATACAATAAGGAGATTTTAACAAATAAAGTGGGGTGGAAGAAGTGAGATAGAAATAAGACTTCAGATGAGTTTGGGGGCCACTGTTTTGATTATTTTGCATTATCATACTAAGGACAAGTTGGACACATGTGTAAACCATTGTCCAAAACTGAGCCAATAGCAAACTGAACACATTTTCACACATGGCATGAAATTAGAAACACTCATATTGCAAGTGTTCAGTAAAAGTAAGAAAGCCTAAATTTATTACCACCAAGGAGATTTTAAGAAATCTACTTTGTTATTACCTTCACCTGTAGTGCTTTTAAATTCTGATTTGAGGGTACCACTTCAATAAATTCTGATTTAATTGGTCAGCTGTATGGACAAAGTAGCATTGCTTGTTAACAGCTTACCAGATGATTGTAATGTGTAGCAAAATTTGGCATTGCCTGCTCTACTCTATAAAGAAGGTTAACCATAGTATGTAAACATAAAAACCTGAATGGAAAAACACAGTTGCTCTTGGATGGGGCCACATGTCTTTTAGATATAAATATTAGCGAGTTTTTCACTTAGTCAAATGGGCTTCAAACTCTCAATTACTTTTAATTTAACAGATATAGTATGCTCAGTGTTCTGTAGATTGATATTCTATCTTGGTTCAACTAACTAGATAATTATTCAGCCATCCAACTCACTAGGCAGAATGTTAAGCCATAGAAAAGATTATATACAAAATAATGAAAGGTAATGAATAATGAATAATGTAAGAAAAATTACAAAGGCTAGTTGTTGTCACTGATTGATATGACAAAATAACAAAACTGGGTTTAAAAATAGTTACACCTTGCTACCCTATCTTGGAAATATCTTAACCTAGAAAAGTTCAGTGGTCTGAATTGCTCAATAATGAAAGACAATGAGGTAAAGACAGTATCCAATGCAGCTCATTCATCTTGCCATGATTTGGAAGAATGAGATGGTCTTAACAAAGTCTTCACATCTTTTCCTCGTTAAGATATATGAATCTCACCTTCAAGCAACTCTCTTTCAAAGAGCCAGTGATGGTTTTACTTCGCTTTCTTCCTCCTCTATGTTCTTCTCTCAGTACCTTCACTTCTCTCTTTCTCCACTCCATCCTTCCCTCCCATGCTCTGTCCCTCCCTCCCTCCTTCAGGTGTACACATATGTACAATTATGCTCTCTTGTGATGGTATGTTTGGAGGCCAGTGTTTGACATTGGGATATCTTCTTCAATCTTTTCCCCATCCTTTCTTTGAGACATTCACTGTTTGTGGAGCATTCTGTTTTACCTAGACTGGCTTGTCCAGCAAGTCTCTGGGATCTGTCTCTACCATCTAGATGTGTCTTACCACACCTAACCTTTAGGTGGCTGTAGAAATCAACATATGTTCTCATGCCTGTGCAGCAGACATTTGACCCACTGAAGCATCTCCCCACTCCCAGTGATGATTTTTAAAGTCTGGTCTCATTTGGATATATTTTTAGTTCAGTATAATATCACCAATTTAAGGAACATCTGGCTTGGAACCTAGCAAACTGAATTCTAGTACTGCCTTTGTGTCAGTAAAGTGACTTCAGCTTAGCCCATTAGTCAATTAATGTATTTCCCTTACTAGTATATTCATGTAATTTGGATGAACAAATTAGAGCACATTCCCATCAGCAACCGAGCCAGAGAGCTGCAGTCTGTAAAGTCTTGATCTGTAACTCAGTTGGTCCTATTTCCTTCTGATCTCCACTGTTATAGTCATGATATTATTTTATGAACCTTATACTTTAGATGAATTTTCTGCAGTGTAATTTTTGAAAACTTTGCATAATCATTATGCTAATCCAGGAGTAAAACAAAGACCATCTGCCTTGAAAAGGAATAGCATGATCTATAGTCTGACCCCCATGTAATCCCTGTGCCAGCATAACCATGAGAGATAATTTCTGAGAAGTCCCACGTTCTCACCAAGTAAGGCCTGGAATTAATCTTAGTAGCCTCTACCTAGTAAGTCTTGAATGAGTCCCTCTGTCTTTATTTTACTAGGGATATTCTAATCTTCACCTCAACGGAATAATCCAATATTCTTGATCTTCCAAATCACAACAACATGAGATGGAATCTATCCTTCCTGACAAGATGTTAATACAGTACAAGTCCCCAACCCCATGACACGGGGATTTGATAAACAGACTAACATTTAGGAGACCACTATTTCCAAGACTTGGGAGCTAACTGAAAATAGTACAAACTGTAAACCTGGAACTTGTTCATCAAAAGTTATAAAGAAAATAAGGACAGCCATAACTGAGTATTAAACCAAGAACTGAGCCCTGTCTGAGCACAAAGCCCTATGCCAGGACTGTAAAGTCTGTTTTATAGCCTAGGCACCATCTCAGATATGTAAAATGTACAAACAAAATGATTCTGAAAACAGCTCCTGTATAGCTAGTTGCACTCCAGGATGTTCTGGAGTATATTAGCCACCCTGTTTCTTCCTGTTTTCTGATTTCCAGTCTCTCAAAGATCTCAAATATTTGCACGTCTGGTGATTTGTTCCTATTTATGTTGCATTGTACTGTGTTGAGTTGTGTTGTGTTGTGATTTATTGTGAGTTCTGTGAGCATCTTGCTATTCGGTTTTGTTATAAACGTTCAGTTTTATTATTGTTCTGTTGTCTTGTTGCTATTCGACTTTTATGTTGGGTTTGGGGAAAGTAACTTAATGCTTATTTTCTTTTCTTCTACTTCTTTTACCGGTGCCCAATCTAACTATTCATCAAAGTGATCCTGGTGTGACCATTACAAGATAGCACTCTGTAATTTGTTTTAATAGAAAGACATTTATTGAATGCTTACTGCTGTAATGTATATAATATTTCAGATTGTTTTGTATATATCTGAAAAATATACATGTGTGAATATCTTCAAATTCTTTTAGCCAAATGGATATAACAAAGTTCAACTGACAAATCCACCAATGTCCTCAAGTTATACAAGTAAAGTTTGACTGTATAATATTTTGGAAAATGACGTATATACTGTCCTATATTCAAAATTTCTCAGTTTCAGCAGCAGCAAAAAGATTTCACGATATTTGAATTCAAGAAGCTCATCAACAGAAGTAAGACTTATTCTAATAATGATTAAATTTTGTAAGACTAATTTACCTAAGAAATTTCTAAAATGGAAATGTCATCCAATTCTATTAATCTTATGCAACAGTCATATATGTGTGTATACACATATGTATATATGTGTGTGTGTGTGTGTGTGTGTGTGTGTGTGTGTGTGTGTGTGTATAAAACCTCTGTGTTCTTAACACATAATATATTTGAATCCATGCTCTAGAAGCAGGTTGGTTTTTTTTTCTAAAGTGAATCATACAGGTAAAAGTACTTACATTCATTAGTAAAATCATTGCCAGTAGGGTTGGAAATCAGAATAAAAGGAGAATACGTCAGGAAAACATTGCTATGGGGCCTGAGTGTTATAACTACTTGGTAAAGGCAGCTACAAGGTATTCTTGCCTGTCTTATGTTGTTCCTTATAAAATTCCAGGACATCAGTCACATGCATAGATGTGGCCATATAATTCTCATTTAGAAATAGGTACTACGTTATTTGAGATACTTTTCAAATTTGTGATATCCTCAAGTGCATGTGCAGACCATTTATTCATCTGTGTTAGAAGAGACAGTCTTTGCCTTGTGCTATGTTTTAAATGTGAAATTTCCTTTAAAGGTATACGTATGAAATGTTTAATTTCTGGGGAAACACTATTTTGGGAGGTTCTGAAAGTGTAGGAAATGGTACCTCGTTGAGGGAGGTAAGTCACTGAGGACATGGTTTGAAAGTTATACCTAGTCCCAGTTCCTTCTTTGCCCTCTCCTTCCCATCTGCCTAAAAGTGAGGAAACTTGTCTGGTACATTCAACCACCACAATTATGTTCTGTCCAAGTGCGTGGGGTGAAGAAATCATGAAGTGAACCTTTAGGAGTTAAGAGCAAAAGAAATCCTCCCTCTGGTCCTGTACAACCATGAAAAGACTTCACTTTAATGGCTTTTTATTTTCAGAATTACTCTGACTCTGTGTTTCTGCCGATACGAAGAGTGCCATATCTCTGATCCTGTTCTTTCTGAGCCTAAGTTACCTCCAACTTGTTCTTCACCAGGTTATGAAGAATCTCTGGCTTACACTGTAACTATTTTTTAATGAAGTGCTGGAAAAGTATATGATTTTGAAATCGTGACTATAAGGCATAAATTTATTATACACTTTATATCCGAAGTGAAAAAATGTAAAGTCCCAAGGTTTCAGGTATTACCCTGGATATTTGTTTTACTCTGTATGTGAGAACAAAGCCTTGGTCTTCACTTACACAACAGATCAGAGGAGCTTATCCCAGCTCAACTGACTTGGAAAATGTTCTCATTATTGGGGAAAAGAGCAACAGGCACATTTCCTACATTAATTGTGCTTATTAAGTTACTTTGACTAGATAACTTTAATAGTCTCAAATTAATTGCCTGAAATACTTTTAGAAGTATTCACATGACATAAAAATATCTCAGTCTTGCATCTAACCTTACTCACAAAATAATACTCAAACGCAATAAAATTTACAGTTTTATAATCTTTTGAGATTTCCTTTCATTAATATTTTTAAGTAAATACTGAGAGTGTGTCTGGGTTGTATCCTGCCCTATCTGACCTATCTCCCCACTAAGTCTATGATCCTGATACCTCCCACAGTTTCCTTTTCATGTTCCAAATGTCCTGTGGCCTACCACCTCCACCATTTCTTGTCTTTCCCTACACACACACACACACACACACACACACACACTCATTCACAGGAACATATACACTCACATATGTACATAGAACGTTATAGGCTAGAATCTGCCTATGAGGGAAAACATGTATTTTGTTTGCTTGTTTTCTGTGTTTTGTCTTTCTGGGTTTGGGTCATCTTATTTACCATTACGTTTTATAGTCCGTCATTCCCCTACACATCTCATCATTTCATTTTTTGCAGCTGAATATCATTCCGTTGAGTATGTGTAACACATTCTCCTAATCTATTGTCTGTTGGTGGACGCCTAAGCTGGTTCTGTTTCCCTGCTCTCATGGATACAGAGCAACAATAAACATGGCAAAATTAGTGAGTGTCTCCGTGGCAGACTGGGAAATTCTTGGAGCAAATGCCCAGGTATGGTATTACAGGGTGACATGCTAGTTACATTTTAATATTTACAGAGATATCTAAAATGAATCCCGCATCATTTATACTAACTTTCACTCTGACCAGTAGTAAACAAAGACTGGGCTGTCCCCTCATGCCTTCAACAATTGCTATCAGACTTCTTTACGTCAACCATTCTAACTGGCATGAAGTGGTATTCAAACCAGTTAGAGTTTTCACTTCTGTGAGGATCAGAGATTCTGAACATTGTTAAGGTGCTTACTGGTACCACCCATCTCTTCTATTACTCCAGTTGTTAATTGTCAGTTTTGTTTAGTTGATGTTTAATTATTGCCCCTCTTTTTAAAATTTTACTTATTAGCTCATTACTTTTATATAGTATAGTTGTAAAGATTTTCTCCCATTCTGTGGGCTGTCTGTTTACTCTGCTGAGAGTTTCTTTTTCTATGCAAAGAGTTTTTCCCCTTTTATTGAAAATAGAATCTTTTATCACACGATATATCCTGATTGTGGTTTCTCCTCCCTCTACTCCTCCAAGTTCCTCCCCTCCCCCCTCCCATCAGGATCTACTCCCTTTCTGTCTCTCATTAGAAAAGAACGGCCTTCTGAAAGACAATATTAAAATATAACAAAGTAAAATATATTAAGATAAAACAAAAGCTCTATCATCAAAGTTGAACAGGACAAGCCAACAGCAGGAAAAGAGCCCAAGAGAAGGCACTAGAATCAGAGACCCACTGGTTCACACACTCAGGAACCACATAAAAACACTAACTTGGAAGTTATAATATACATGCAGAGGACCTGTGCAGACTTGTGCAGGTCCTGTGCATGCTGCTTCAGTCTCTGTGAGATCATAGGAGACTTGTCCTCCATGCCCTTTGGCTCTGACACTCTTTCTGCTTCCTCTTCTGTGGAGTTCCCATCTGCCTATTCATCGTGCTCATTCCTATGCTACTGATGTCTCGTTCAGAAACTGTACCTCAGTATCTTGAAAGAGCATTCCCAATGTTTGCCTTTGGCAGTTTAATCATTTAACATTCTAATTTAAGGTCTGTGGTCTATGTTGAGTTTGGGCTTTTTTGTTTGTTTGTTTTTGTCTTTGTTTTCTTTCTTTTTTTTTTGTATATAGTGAATGATACAGGCTGAATTTCATTTTTCTGAGGGTGAGTATCCGGTTTTATTGCCATCACGTGTTGAACAGATTCCTTTCCATGGCGTTTCTTCTCTCTCTTTTTCTTTTATCTTCATCTTTTTCTTTTTCCTGCTTTGATCAGAAATGAGGTAGCTGTAGTTTGTTGGGTTATTTCCCAGTTCTCTATCCTGTTCTGTTGGTTTGTATGTCTTTGTGCTAATATAAGGCTGTCTTTGTAACTCTAGTTCTGCAGTATAATTTGAGGTCAGATTCTGCTGCCTGTGCCCTGGACTACCAGCTGGACCCTACCTGCCCTTGGAGGTTGGAGGTAAGGTGGCACAGAGTCAGACACAGATTCCAGGAGTAGGTGAGAAATGCCTTAGCAAGCTTGCGTGAACACTGCAGGAAGCTCCTTTAATACCCTCCACCCGCGCCCCATTGGTCCCAAGAAAGCGTCTCTGCTAAACAGCAGTTCCTAATTGGCTGGCATTTTCTGCAACAGCAATCCTTGGTCTCTCACAGTCATCAATTAGGTCCTCTTGCTTTTGCAGTTGCGTGGCCCCCAGCGTCTACGTAGAGGTGTCCACTGTAGTTCCTCCTACAAGATTCAGCTGTGTCTTTACTCCTTGGAATTGATCTTTTGTGGCTTCATTTATATTCTTTGAATTTTTTCTACTTCTGTGAAGGATGACATCAGAATTCTGACGGATATTGCACTGATTTGTCTGTTAATGTTGGTAGTACGGTCGTTTCTATTCCCTTTCCATTGTTTCTTTTCTGCTCTGATTTCCCTTCTTGGTGTCTGGGAATTTTCTTTTCATTGGCTCAGTTTAATTCTGAGGCTTTTTTGAGTTGTTATGAATGAGATATTTTCCCTCTATTTCCTACGAGTTTGTTATTAGTCTACCTAAAAGCCATTGGTTTTTATATTAATGAATGTATCCTGAAACTTCACTGAAAGTGTTTACTAGGTCTAAAACTTTTGGATTCTGTAGGACTTTAAGTGAAGCTGTATCATTTGCACAGAGGACTACTTTAACTCTTTTCCCCATTTTTATCCTGTTTATGTGCAATTCTTGTTGCTCTACCTTGTACTTCATGCAATATACTGAATAAGAGAAGATAAGTGGACATCCTTGTCTCCCTTCTAATTCTAAAGGAAATAGTCTCCATTTAGTATGATGTTGGTTATAAGCTTGTTGTACATAGGCTTTGTTATTTTCAATATGCTTCATTGGTTCCTAATGTCTCCAGGACCTTTATCATGAAGGCATGTTGAAATTTTTCTTTTTCCTTTCCTTTTCTTTCTTTCTTTCCTTTTTTTTTTTCATTGTGTCCTCCTTGTTGAAAATATCATCTTTTCTTTCTTGTTCCTCCTTCCTTCCCCTCCAGTTCTAGTACATTTCTGTCTCTCATTAGAAAAGAATAGACTTCTAAGAGATAACAACCAAACATGACAAAATGAATTATAATACAATAAAGCAACAGCTCTCATAATAAAGTTGGACAATGCAACCCAACCAAGGGAAAAGAGTTCCAAGAGCAGGCACAAGAGCCAGAGACATACTTTTATCACAGTCAGGAACCGCACAAAAACACCAAGCTAAAAAGCTACAGTATCTGCACAGCGGACCTGGTGCAGACCCACGGAGACCCTGTGCTTGCTGCTTCGGTCTCTTGAGCTCGCATGCACGATGCTCCGTTGATTCAGAGGGCCTTGTTCTCCTGGTGTCCTCCATCACCCTGTTTCTTACACTCTTTCCATCTTCTTTTCCATAGGGTTCCCAGAGTTCTGGAGGGAGAAATTTGATGGAGACCTCCTTTTTAGACTTTTTCTCCATAATGTCTGGCTGTGGGTCTCTGTATGTTTCCATCTGTGGCCAGAAGAGATGTTTCTGATGACACTTGAATAAGTAAATAAGATACTGACCTATAACTACAGCAGCATATTCTTCGTTGTCATTTTATTTTTTAAAAAAAAAAATTACTTTTTTTAAAAATTTTTCCTACTTTATTTACATTTCAAATGTTTCCCCCTTTCCAGATCTCCCCTTCGGAACCTCCCATTTCTTCCCCCCTCCCCCTGCCACTATGGAGGTATTTCCCCCCACACACACCTACCCACTCTCGTCTTCCCTCCTTGGCATTCTCCTCTACTGGGAGATCTAACACTCTCAGGCCCAAGGGCCTCTCCTCCCCCTGATGGCTAACAAGACCCTCCTCTGCTGCATATGTGGTCAGCACCATGGATCCCTCCATGTATATTCTTTGGTTGGTGGATCAGTCTCCAGAAGTATCGGGGGGTCAGGCCAGTTGCCACTGTTGCTGCTTCTCTGGGGATGCAAACTCCCTCAGCTCCTTCAGTCCCTTTTCCAAGTCCTCCATCTGGGACCTCACACTCCGCCCTACTGTTGCTGTGAAGTGACTCTTGAGTATTTCGAACTTTTGGGCTAATAACAACTTAACAGTGAGTACATACCATGTTCATTCTTTTGTGACTATGTTACCTCGCTTAGGATGGTATTTTCAAGATCCATCCATTTGTCTGCGAATTTCATGAAGTCATTGTTTTTAACAGCTGAGTAGTATTCCATTGTATAAATGTACCACATTTTCTGTATCCATTCCTCTGTGGAGGGGCATCTGGGTTGTTTCCAGCTTCTGGCTATTATAAATATGGCTGCTATGAACATAGTGGAACATGTGTCTTTATTACATGTTGGAGCATCCTCTGGGTATATGCCCATGGCCGAGAAGCACCTATAGAAATGTTCAACATCCTTTAGTCATCAGGAAAATTCAAATCAAAAAAACCCTGAGATTTCACCTCACACCAGTCAGAATGGCTAAGATCAAAAACTCAGGTGACAGATGTTGGCGAGGATGTGGAGAAAGAGGAACACTCCTCCATTGCTGGTGGAAATGCAAGTTGGTACAACCTCTCTGGAAATCAGTTTGGTGGACCCTCAGAAAAATGAACATAATACTACCTGAGGACCCAGTTATTCCACTCCTGGGCATATACCCAGAAGATGCTCCAACATGTTGTCATTTTATTGATACTTTGTTTTTTAGATTAGTACTGTTCGTTTGATTTTGCCTTAGGTCTTTGTGCTGTCTAGTCTCTGGTTCTTGGTTACCCAATCAGTGCAGGGTATGGATTTCATATTGTAGAGTGGGCCTTAAGTAAATCAGATGTTGGTTGGTTACTCCCACAAATTCTGTGCCACCATTGCACTAGCATAGTTTGTAGGCAGGACAGATTGTAGATTAAAAGTTTGGTGGCTGGGTTTGTGTTTACCTTTCTCTTTCGAAATCCTACAGAGTAACTTCCTGTACCAAAGACATCAGAAGGTAGGGGTGAAGAGTCCTTGTAGAAACAGCTCTACTTCTCCCTGGTCAATAGATTGTTGTCCTCTGCAATGCAGCCCTGCTGTTAGTTTGCAGAGGGAAGCCCATTGTCAAATGCTTTTTCTGTATCTGTTGAGATGATTATGTGATTCCCGTTCTTGAGTGTGTTTGTGTGGTATACTACACTTACTGATTTATGAGTGTTGAACCGACCATGCATCTCTAAAAGGAAGCCCACCTAGTAGTAATGTATGATCTTCTTAATGTGTTTTTAAATTATTTGCAAGTTAATTATTTGTTGAGACTATTGTGTCTTTGTGCATCACGGAAAAAAATCATTATGCCTTTATCTTGTTTTAATCAAAGTAAACACTAGCCTAGATTCATTGAATGAATTTGGTAGCACTCCCTACCTTTGTATTTTGTGGAACAAAGTGAAGACTGATATTAGACTTTCCTTGGAAGCCTGTTACAAATTCGTCAGTGACTCCATCTGGCCATGGCCTTTTGTTTGTGGGGAGAATTTTGATTACAACTTGATCTTCTGGTTTTAATTTTGGTAGGTCATCTGGATTTAGAAATTCATTTATTTCTTAGAGTTTTCCATACTTTTGAGGTATATGTTTTCAAAGTATTTGCTAATGATGTTCTGGATTGGAGTAGAGTCTGCTGTCATAACACCCACTTGTCACTACTTGATTAATTATTCATTAATTATTAATTATCATTCTTTCTTTTTGTCCTTTGGGAATATATTTATCATTCATATTTAATTTTTTAAGCATCCATCTCTTTAGGTACTGTATAGTTCTTTATTTCATAAATTTCTTGCCTAATACTTATTATTGCTTGATATCTAGTGGGTTTTGGATTGCTATCCATTTTTATTTTTGTTTTGTTTGTTTGTTTTCTTTTGCTTTAAAGCCTTGCGGTGCACCCTCAGGTTGATTATTTAAAGTCAGCCAAGTTTTATTCTTAAATATTTGTGCTTTTAGGTATACAGGTTCCTAGGACTGCACTGGCTATATCCCAGAGTATGTATTCTGATTTTTATTCGACTCTAGGATTTTTTTTAATTTCCTCTCTGCTTCCTCAAAGGCTCATACTCCCTTCAAAAGTATATTACTCAGTCTTCAAGTATTTTGTTTCTATAGTTTCTCTTGTAGTTGATTCCTACTTTTCTTCCACTGGGTTCTCTCTCTCTCTCTCTCTCTCTCTCTCTCTCTCTCTCTCTCTCTCTCTTTGTTAAGGCTCAATTTGTGGCTGGCTTCTTACCAGCAGTGAAGGTTTCATATGCCACTGAGAACATGCATTATTTCCTATCTCTTAGGTAGAATATTCTGTATATATCTGTTAAGTACAGTTGATCCGTGGTGGACTTTAAATCTCTAGGCTCTTTGCTTGTGTTTAGCTTGAAAGACTGGTCCAAATATGAGAGTGGGTGATTGATATCCCAGGCTGATGTTTTATGTAAGGACCTATAGGGCTTTTTGTGCACTTTAGTGTTTGTTTCATGAAATCATTGGCCCAATGTTCTGCATACAAATACCTTTATTCATTGGCTATATCTTCTTGATAGATGTCTCCCTTTATTAATATGCAGTGTTCCACTTTACTTTTTCTAACTAGATTTGATTTGAAGTCTACTTGATTAGATATAGAGATAGCTATGAATGCTTATATATAGCTTCAATTTACTTGGTAATTTTTTTTTTGCATCCTTTGATATTTAGTTTTTATATGCCTATACTAACTGTCTATATTTCTTAGAGACAACATATAGTTAATTTACATTTTTTAATCCAGAGTATTAACCTGAAATTTTTAGTGGTGAATTGAGGCCATTTACATTTAAGGTTATTATGAAAAATAATTCTAGTTCTTTACTGTTGCTGTGATAAAATTATCTGACCAAAAGCAGCTTAAGGAAAGATAAAGTCATATTACATCCATCACTGATAAAGTCTGAACAGGAATCATATAGAACCTTAAACAGAAATCATGGAGGAACTCTACTTTCTACTTTACTCACAGACCCATGCTTACACAGCTTTCTTAGATGGTCTAGGACCACCTTCCCCGGGAACTCATAGTGAGATGGACCCTCCTTTATCAATTAACAGGCAGAATAATTCCTCATGCACATGCCCATAGGCTGTTCTGATCTAGGCAACCCTCAATCTCCTTCTTAGATGACTTTAGGCTCTGTCTAGTTGACAGTTAAAAAAAGCTAGGATTAGTGATGTTTTCCTAGATTATTTGCATTTCTTTCGGGCTCCCTTAAACTTTGTGAGTTTGCTTGTTTGCTGTACTGCACAGGTGGTCTCCTAACTCTCCAACTCTACTTTGTTCATAAGGAGAGCATCCATTCATAGATTCCTGCGCAGAAGTCTACCCTTCTTCCTTCAAGAATTCTTTTTTTTTTTTTTAAACGTTTACAGTACTGGTTTGATGATCATAAACTGCCTTAATTTGTGTCCGTCTTGAAATATGCTTATTTATCCATCAATTTTAAAAGATATCGTTGTTGCATATAGCATTTCTGGTTTACAATTATTAACTTTCAGAGACTGCAGTACATTATCTCCTTTTCTGACTTTTATGATTGCTAATGAAAGGTCTGTGGGAGTGGTTCTGATATTCTTGCCTTTGCGTGTGCATCGGTATCTCTCTTATATTAATTCGAGTAATTTATTTTGTCGATTTTATATCTTTACTGTGACTCATCAAAGAAAGGTGGTTCTTTCCCAGCCATCTCTATTTGGTGTTCTAAATGCCTCTTGCGTTTGGATAGCCATTTTGTTCTCTGAGTTTGTAAAGGTTTTGTCTGTAAATTCATGAAACCGTCTATTCCATTTGATTTTATTTCTACCCCTTTGTGTATAGCATGAATTCTCAGGCTTGCTCTATTGAATGTGTTCCAGGCATTTTGGAGATACTGTTCATGCCCCTATATATTTTCCTATGTGTGCCTGTTTGTATTATGTTATCCATCTTACCCCCAATTCCTGCAACCAGTTCTTGATAATGCTTTCTGATGATTTGTTTTAAATTTGACTAACCATTATTTAATGCCAGGTATTTATGGTTTTTGTTTGGTTTGGTTTGGTTTGGTTTTTAGTGTTTCAAATTTCTTCACAAAGTTTTCCTTCATATTTTGGACTTTCTCTTTCAAGTTAGTAGCTGTTTCATTCTATGGAACTTTCTTGTTGAAATCTTCAATATATTTCTTTATTTTAGGTACCTGCTTATTTGGGTCTTCTATATGATGATTTGTTCTTTTAAAATTCTTGACAAACTGTACTTCATGATAAAGAATCTACTGACAAAAGTGGGACCAGCTGTCAGAACAGGCATAGGGAGTAGGCTCCCACGGGAGCAGAGTCATCTCAGAAACATGAGCTTTTGGATCTAGTTATCCCAAAGGTCAGTACAGGACATAGGTATTGTTTATTTAAATACAATGATGAAAATGTATAGTCATTATCTTCACCATATTTAATAGGAAATAAAACAGTGAACAGATTGTGTGGTATTGTTGGAGATAGTGATTTAGTGATCCATGGCTGCACAAGGCCCAGAGAATAAGAGTTGGTTCAGTGTTTATCTTCAGGGAAGATGTTTATACCTCCACCGCCCCCCCCACTCCCAAGACCTAAGTCCCAGAAAACATCAAGGAAGAGAAGGTAAAAACAATGTAAGCATTGAGCTAGGAGATAAGAATGGTTGTGAAATACAACATTCTGGGTTTGACAGACAATAAAATGTGATTTTACAACAGATAGGGCTGCTTGCAGTGGCCTGCAATGGACCTGCACAGGATCAGGCCTATGAACTTGCATGAATCAGAGAAAGGCTCAACAGGCACCTACCCCATCCTGATGAAATATAGTTACTGATGGATTCTAGGGGATGGACAGATATTTTCTTCAGTTATATACCCCACTTATCACCATGTTCCGGAGGATAGCTCTATACCCATAAACACCCATGGTCATAACAGAGGACCCTGGTTAAATTCTGAGTCCCAAAACAAAACAGACGAAACAAATGGCGAAAAGGAAACTGTAGGAAGGATAGGGGGTGGAAAAGCAGCTGAAAGATTCTGAGAGGAGGAAGGGTGGCAGTGATCAAAATGCGTTGTCCGCGTGTGCGTGCGTGCGTGCGTGCGTGTGCGTGTGTGTGTGCCTGTGTGCATGTGTGTGTGCGTCCGCATGCGTGCATGTGTGCATGCGTGTGCACGTCTGCCTGCGTGTGTGCGTGTGCGTGTGTGCGCGTGCATGTGTGCGTGCGTGTGTGCATGTGTGTGCGCGTGTGCCTGTGTGCCTGTGTGCATGTGTGTGTGTGCGCATGCGTGCGTGCGTGCGTGAGTGCGTGCGTGTGTGTGCGCGCGTGCGTGCATGCGCATGTACGCGTGTGCATGCTTGCGTGTGCGTGTGTGTAAAATTCACAATGAGCACGTTTACTAAAGACCTAAAGACTATTGTTGCTTTTTAAAGAAAGAAGCCTCAAGTAGTCTGAGACAGTTTTAAACAAATTAATTTACCTAGTATTATTTCCATTCCGTATCATCAGGAAGATCGATTTTAACCTTTTTTTTTTACCTATGTGAAGCCAGTTGGTACTCAAGACTACCCCCCAGACTTTGAAAGTGATTTGTTCATGGCATGTTCCCTTTCATCAGAACCATGTGAACAGGCATGCTGGAAGAACCTGCTTAAAGCTGCAACAGCCTCCAGCCCATCACTCTCCTCATCTTTGATCTCACCAATGCATCCCAGAATCTTGTATGATGGGACGTGGGTACAGAGTCTTTAAGACTGTTCAAGCTGCTTTGCTTGCGGTTGCCTCTCCTGGCCCTCCATCTCAATTTTAATTTTAATTTTAATTTCTGTCTTAGTTGAGAGTATGTTAGACATGCTCTTTTCTGGCATTGCAGGGTGAGGAAATCTCAATTTGAAATTGTAATTCTTCATGGAAAAGTGTTTTACCAAAGCAGACAACCTTTTTTTTTTTTTCTGAAAATTTCACATGTACATCATTCTGATGCTTGATCACCCATGTAATGATTATTACTTCATATTCCATTCGATACCAGCTGTACTTGATATTTTACAGAGTCCTCTAAGATACGGGTACCTCACAGATTCTGATCCATTCTAAGTATCTTGACACTTTTTAATTCAGATAATAACATTTACATCTGCACTCTCTAATTTTGTCCTTCTCCAAAACATTGCAGAGCGGAAGCGTGGGTTCTCATTTGTTTGCTTGTTCATTCCCATACCATTCACATATCTTTTCCCTGCCGTAGCAGTAGAATTATTTGGATTGAGCTGAAGAGAGTTCTTTACATCAGCGATAGCACCACGGAATTTCCTGAGAAGAGTCTGACAATACTCACTTTGACTGTCATACTGTGCATCATCTCAATACTGGTCCAAAGTTCCATCATCTCCTCTAACACTGCCTCAGCAGCTGTGTGAATCAGAGCACCTAAGGAGCTCCGAAAATTTCACTGAGTTGTCAGTTGTTATGATGATGTGGTTGCTGCCATCCCTAAAAGTTACTGAAAGCTTCCACCCAAGTGGTTTTAAAAATCCTGTCACTTGAAGATCCAGAAAAATGCTTCAGTGCCCAGATGTTAAAAGATAAAACTGCGAGTTCATACAAAAATTATTCTTAAGGTCTTTTGAAGTTATTGAGTAATTTTTTAAGGCCAGAATGTCTTACTTCTATTTATATTCTATGAGCAATTTAACATCTTGGTAACAAGCGTGGATTACGGGTCAAGGATGTCTCCATCCAAATGTCTCTGTGCTGTGGTTGCCTCATCTATAAAATCAAGAATTGTAATAACTAGTATCTCTCGTGAATGTTTTGAGGATTAAATGAATTCTCACACATTGAGCTTTCAGAAGAGTGACTGATAGATTGAGGAGTTAGATAAATGTTAGCTATTAGCCATTAGCTCTGAAGTTTCCATTAACTATCTGTCTTGATAAGTAACTGAAATATTCTTTAAATTCTTGCAGTCTCTGACTTCTCGTTTGTACAGGAATGTAATTTTATGTTTGCAAGTAGATTTTATCTTAAATGTCAGCTCTGATTGATTAGTATTAGGTGCCTAAATCATAGTACTTATAAAAAAAATAAAGCCTGTCTAGGCTTAGCAAGAAAAAAATATGGTGCCAATTAACTCTGTCTGATATGGGTTCAGTAGAAATGGCAACATACACACATGTATATAAACACACAATATGTTCTTTTAATTATATTTTATATAAGTTACTTACATGATACACAATCCTTTGTCATCACAGTTGGGTTTGCTCAGCTTCAAATTGACATATTGTTTTTTCTAGTTCAGCAAAAAGTGGCATTGGAATTTTAATGGCGATTGCATTGACTCTGTAGATTTATTCCAGTAATACAGGCATTTGCATAGAATTAACTCTACGTGCATATGGGCATGTGAGGCCTTTTCATCCTTTAGTGTCTTCATCTGTTCCTTTTTGAGTGTCTTTGACTCCCTCATTGAGTCCTTGCACATCCATCAGCTAGGTTTACTCTTCACACTTTTTAAAGCTATTCTGAATGCTGCTGTTCAGATGATTGTTGAGTTCTCAGGATCTGCCCGTCTCTGCATCCACAGCACCAGAGTCAAGGGAGTGCAGCACCGCATCCATCACTTAACATGGGTCCTGGGGATTCAAACTGAGGTCCTCACTAGCATGGAAGGCATTTTGCCCACTGGTCCACCTCCTCAGCTCTGTAATACTTTTGCTGTGTTGCGACTGAGACATTGCTCACTGTGTAGACCAAGCTCAGCCTGAACTTGGTTTATTATTATTATTATTATTATTATTATTATTATTATTATTATATTTTTATTTTCTAAAATAATTTTATATACATTTTGATAATATTCTTCCCCTTCCCCAACTCCTTCCAGATCATCTCCCTTTCCTATACCCTGTTTTAAGTTTTTTCTAAAAAAAAAATACAACCAAACAAAAACTCAGTACAACATCAAACCCCCAAACCTGCAAAACACCCAAATAGGTGTAAAGACAACAAAAACCCTGTAATCAAATAATAGCACACAAAAAAACTATGAAGTCTGCTGTATGTTGGTCAACTACTTCTGAACATGAGGCTTGCCCTGGACTCGTTGATTTTTCCAGTGTCATTCCATTAGAGAAAACTGATTTCCCTGGAGGTACAGATTACAGTTCAGTGGTTAGCCTTTGCCCTAGTGACTAGGTTTTCATCCAATCACTAATTTGTTTTTTAAAAATATAACAAACAAAATAAAATATACATCTTAAACTACCAAAGTCCACCTTCAAGGAAACATTTTACTGTTGCCCATGAAGAAACCTACCTTACAAAAGCAGTTTCTTCCCTTTCACCTGCCCAGTAATACAACGACCCAATACATTGTTACTACTACTCCTCTAACTTTCCTGTTAGATAACTAATGATTCTTATTTGAACTTCATTTACTATTTACCCATTAGTATTCCTATTTTTGTGTAACATTCATTGTTTAGCCCTAACTAATTTTCCTTCTACCTAAAGCATTGCCTTTATAACTTTAAAAAAACATATAATTGGAGTGGTTTATCTCTTCTTATTGGTGTCCTGTACAATATACACATAAATACATATCTATAGAAATAGCACAGAAGTAGAGGCAAGTTGAAGGTTCTCAGTAATAATTCCCTCTGAGGGACAAAATTATATATATATGTGTGTGTGTGTGTGTGTGTATATACATATATATATTGTATATGTGTGTGTGTATATATATATATTGTATGTGTGTGTATATATATATTGTATATGTGTGTGTATATATATATATTGTATATATATATATATTCATGTATTTTTTTAATCCATCCTTATTCTTCCATTTTCACATATTGTGTCTTGTTATTTTTCCCTTCTTTCTGTATTCTGAGTTTCTATGTAGGCACTTTATGCTACTATCTCCTCACACCCACTAACTCTCTCATTGTGTTGCTCTTCTGGTGATGAGCCCTCACAAAGCCGTCTTCATTTCTGCTACAGTGCTCAACTTCTAGCGCCTGTTTTTACATATTTTCACTGCTAAATTTTCTGCTTATATCATCTCTATGTTCTTACAGATTTCACTTTTAGCTGAGCGTTGAACATCATTAATAGTAATTTTAAATTCTCTTTATGGTGATTTCAAAGTGTATACCACAACTAAATCTATTTCTGATCCTTGGATTAGTTTTCTAAGCTATGTTAAGATTCTTTAGTTAAGAATCTTGTAATTTTGCTTTATGATTGTAAACTGAATTTGATGGTGGTGATGACTCAGGAAGGCACCTATTCCACAAGCATGAGAAGCCAACAGTCCTTAGCACCCACATAAAAGCCAGGCATAATAGCCTGGGCCTGTAATCCCAGCACTGAGACGTTAAGGTTAGGCAGATCCCAGAGGCTTTCTGGACCACACCAAGCATGTATGTACACAAACAAACACATCCACATATAACAAACCCACCTAAGAAAAAAATAAACATTTTAACACAATACAGTCTGTCTTAGTCAGGGTTTCTATTCCTGCACAAACATCATGACCAAGATGCAAGTTGGGGAGGAAAGGGTTTATTGAGCTTATACTTCCATTCTGCTATTCATCACAAAAGGAAGTCAGGACTGGAACTCAAGCAGGTCAGGAAGCAGGAGCTGATGCACAGGCCATGGAGGGATGCTGCTTACTGGCTTGCTTCCCCTGGCTTGCTCAGCCTGCTCTCTTATAGAACCCAAGACTACCAGCCCAGGGATGGCACCACCCACAAGAGGCCCTCCCCCATTGATCACTAATTGAGAAAATGCCTTACACCTGGATCTCATGGAGGCATTTTCTCACCTGAAGCTCTTTCTCCGTGGTAACTCCAGCTTGGGTCAAGTTGACACACAGAAACAGCCAGTAGGCAGTCTAAACTCTTGATGCATATGTGGTGAAAACTGCAGGAAAATATTAAAACTTTGTGTTTTCTGTAATTGACTGGTGGGTTGTGTGGGAACAGAAAACTTTACACATGCATAAAAGCACTGAGGTTCCATTTGTCTCCATTCTGAGCGGAGTTGGTTTAGGCAGCAGTTTTGTACTCGGTGGTGGAGGGGCTGGGCAGCGCACAGTATGCATACTGTGTGCTTAGAGTCAAGGCTACAGTAAAACCATGTGATGCAATGTAGTCAAGTTCTGCCAGAAACACATTGGATTCATTGTGCATTTGACTTGAATTAATATTTTGTTATTGTGTATTCAGAAATGACTCCATTTCCCAGCCCCACATGTGGCCATAAGCCACAGTCTAAGAGACTGGTGTAGAAGGCTCTGAATATGTTTTCCCTTTCCCTGCTTCCTATCCGAGTCACACAGGCTCTTCCTAGAATCCTTTTCTTCTAAATCTGGTGGTTCTTAGTCCTAAATGAAAGGGTACGTTTTCCGAGACTGCGATCCCAGGAGGTTCTCATTTAAATGTGGCCTCCAGCAATCTTCCAAAACTTCCATTAAGTGTTTCAGATCCCTGCCACTTCTACCTAAGCAGGTCCTAGCTTCAGCATCTCTCTCTCTCTCTCTCTCTCTCTCTCTCTCTCTCTCTCTCCTCTCCTTCCCTCATTCTTTCTCTACTTCATTTCCATTTTCTCTCTGCAACTTCTCATTTCTGATATGTCATCTATAAACTCAATAATTTTCATTATACCCAGCTTTTTCTTGTCATAAAGACAAGGGTACATTGGACTGAGAATGGGGTCCCCAATGGAGGAGTTAGAGAAAGGACTGAAGGAGCTGAAGGGGTTTGCAACCCCATCGGAAGAACAACAATATCAACCAACCAGACACCCCCTCCCCCCCGAGCTCCCAGGGACTAAACCACCAACCAAGGAGTACACATGGAGGGACTCATGGCTCCAGCACATATGTAGCAGAGGATGGCCTTGTTGGGCATCAAGAGGAGGAGAGGCCCTTGGTCCTGTGAAGGCTCGATGCCCCAGTGTAGGGGAATGCCAGGGCGGGGAAGCAGGAGTGGGTGGGTGGGTGGGAAAACACCTTCCTAGAAGCAGGGGGATGGGGGGTTTCCCAAGGGAACAAGGAAAGGGGATAACATTTGAAACATAAATAAAGAAAATATCCAATTAAAAAAGAGACAAGGGTAATATTTTGTTTATTTTTTACCTCATTACATTTGGAACTGAGACTTGAAAACCCAGGTTAACATTTAACTGAATATAGGAGAAAGAAGTGGCATTACCCAGGTTCCGTACATTTTGGATGTTTGTGTGGATCTGGAAAGAAATGCCAGCCTCATGAACAACCTACAGTGTACCAGGAGTTAGCTGCAGTCTTCCTGTGACCACTCTAAGTAGAAGACTTTAGTGAGTGTCAGTATTACATCTGGATTTCTTTACTGAATTAACCAGGACTTCTGAGTCATCTCCCAGTTGCTTGTTTTTTCTCACTGAATCCTCTCCTAAGGTGGAACCTGGGTAAACATTGCCTACGGAGTAAACGGACAGTTTCGTTTGCTTTTCACGGGTGAAGATTGGGCATGAATTACCCCGTTTGGACCATGAGAAAATGATGTTTGGGGCTATTTTGGATAACTCCTTTACTGTACAGAACAAGAGTTTAAAAGTTCAGTACAGGATGAAGATGGTCCAAGTTACAGCTAGACAGCAGCGGCTATATAGTTAGACATTGCTGAGTTCTGACAACTATCATTTCCAGAGGAATTATTTCCCAATGTTAGCAGACTTTCCGTCAGTAAAAACAATTTCCATATTAAGTGAAGCATGTTATAGATTTCTGTTTGCAATCAGACAGCACAGTCTCATAGTAAAAGCTCTTAGAATCGTGACATTTAATTGACCACAGGGTTGGTTTTGTTCATTTGGAATTGGTTTTGTTTTACTTTTCCCTCTTAGCATGTATTGGAATCTTAGAAATTGTTGTTTTGTGGGATGCAACTTTGAGAAATATGAACTGTGGGCTGGCAAAAAAGCTCAGTTGGTGAAGACTCTTCTTGTTGCCAAGCCTGGTGACCTGAACTCAATTGTGGATACAGCAGGGGATGAGAACTAACTTATCTGCAGGATGCTTCCCTGTGAGTTTCATATGCCCACGTTTCATATGAACGGATGCGCGCGTGCACGCGCGCGCGCGCGCGCACACACACACACACTCACACACACGCATGCACACACTAAGCGAATAGTATGTAAACTTTAAAGACGTGGAATTGCTTCTTGCTAAGCCCCTCAGTTTCACTCCTACTTTCTGTCTCACTCACTTGAACGGTCTGCTCGCCCTTCCTCTCTTACTCTTACTTGTGCTCGTTTTCTGACATTAATGCTTCTTGTTAGCAACCGCGAACCCATTCTTTTCCCCATCCCACCCTCTGCACTTACATCCACGCTTTCATTTCCTAGAACACGCATGAGAAGAAAGCGGCTGTTAACATTGCAATGTCCGTGGCCGACACTGGGTCATTCTGATTTTGTCTTTCAAAACCCTAAAGTTTCCAACCAAGACTTGATCTTTATTTTTTCTTTCTCCATACTTTTTACTTTTCTCTTCCTTCTTTTTTCCTTCTTTTTTTCCTTCTTTTTTTTTTTATTTTTTATTTTAAAGATTTACTGTGTGCATGCATGCTTTCAGAGGCCAGGAGAGGGTGTCCTGCAGCCCGTGTAGATACCGGAAATGAAACTCTGGTCCTCTGAAAGAGCAGTGAGATTGGCTCAATGTGGAGCCATCTTCTTTTTCTTTCTTTTTAAGGAATGCTCTTTAACTCTTAGCTCAGACGCCTTACAGCGCATGTCTTTCTTGTCGGAAAGCCGGAGAGCACGTGACTTTTTAGCTGCCTTCCTGAAAATTGGACCACTGATGAGGAAGTGTTTCTGACAGTAGCATGCAGTTCTCTTTCATTTTCTCTGACGACTCTGTCCGCACTTGAGTGTCTTTTAGCAAAATGACTGAAGTAAGTGGTACATCACTTTCTGGGATGCTTTCTTCTGTCTTGTGCATCAGCAGAAAATCACAGCGGTGGTCTCGGTGGACAATGGTTAAAAAAAAAAAAAAGACAAAAACCACTATTATAAATGGGAAAAGTGGATTTGAATGTCATTGCCTGAGGTGGGGGGAGGTAAGCTGGAGGAAGCCAGGGTTATAGAAAGTAAAGACACTGTAGTAACACCTGCTCTTGCTTCAAGCTTTATACTCCAGGCACATTATATTAAAGTGCGCGATTTTTATTGTGCTTGACTCTGGGGCTCCTTGGCTTCCTGCAGGGACTACATACTTGTGTATAGGAGTGTAAGTTGCCTGGAAACAGGTTCCTGAAGCACAGAATTAATTACTGAAGCCAACCTGGAAATTGTCATTTGCTCTTAGAAGCTAAGTGAGTCTAAAGTCATGAGCCCAATAGCCATGGAAGGAGTTGGTGAGTGATGTGGAGCAAGGCGGGATTTGAGGCTATCCCTTTTCTCACAGCGTGTTTGCCAATGATCAGCACTGTTTTCTCATGAGTTTTACAAAAATAATCATTGACATAGTAATATGACTTATGTCACTGAAGGGTACAGCCAGAATGATGCAGGATATCTCCTAAGAACTTCATTTGTAGTAATTTCCCTTGTTAATTTGGAAGAGAGAAATATGGTAGACAGTATGTATATAGCATATAGTCTGTATAGAGAACAGTATTTGACTGTGTAATTTGTATATTTTTAATTTATTTGTTTTTCAAACACTATAGCACTTTGTGAAATAATATGTAAGATCATTTTGCAACCTCATAGGAAGAACAACAATATCAACGAACCAGACACCCCCCCCCCCGAGCTCCTAGGGACTAAACCACCAACCAAGGTGGACACATGGAGCGACCCATGACTCCAGCCGCATATGTAGCAGAGGATGGCCTTGTCGGGCATCAATGGGTGGAGAGGCCCTTGGTCCTGTGAAGGCTCCATGCCCCAGTGTAGGGGAATGCTAGGACATGGAAGAGGGTGTGGGTGGGTGAGTGGGTGGGTGGGTGGGGGAACACACTCATAGAAGCAGGGGGAGGGGGGATATTATAGGGGGACTGGGGGGACCAAGAAAGGAGATAACATTTGAAATATAAACAAAGAAACTATCCAATAAAAAGAAAAAAATAAGTAAGATCATGTTTAAATCTTCCCATCTTCTTCCAGATTTAACCTCTGTTAAAACTTGGCATATTTCCTTCCAAGTTCTGCTTCTTTTTCAATACTGACACACTGCCCTCTAAAGAGGCTTTTCTCTGTTACTAGACTCTTGCTGGGTCCCGGGGCAGCCCTGTGCTGGGTATGTCCCTGGGATATACCAGTGACACTTTATTGGAGAGAGCTGATTTCTCCCTCTTCCAGTTATTGGAACACTAAGAGTTTAACGTGATATTTCTTTTCCTGTGTCCATGCTGTTCCAATATCACCATTTGTGCACACTCTCAATAGTCTCAAAGTTATTTAATGGGCAACATGTTAAAATTATTTTATATTTTGTACAATATTATTTATATTGTATTGTATCATTTGGTTTTGTAAAGTCGTATTATAGAGAACCCATATCAACAAAGAAAAGTTTAACTAGACTGTATGTTAGGAAAGCATAAAAGATTTACATGCGCTAGCATAAAAACAATTTCATGACAAATCATGAAAGATGAAACTTGGGCAAATGATTCTTTCCCCTTTGAATATGAGAATTGCCATCACCTCAAACCTTTTACCTCAGTGACATGGATGCACACTCGTATGTATATGTATTCACAGGCAAACATAAAAGAGAATGCATTTCATTGTAATTTCTTTGGTTGCAGTTGCTTTGGGGAAAGAGATCCAGAACATGTTATTTTTTATGGGCATTGTTTCTGTTGTTGTTTTTACCATAAAGCCATATGAAATAGTAAACTGAGATTTTGATTTTGATTTCTCAGTTTTCAATTTTTATAGAAACATGGACACCAGCATTTCCGGATCTGCAACTTTTTTTACGAACTTTTCTTCTTTCCTTATTGACTATTTTTCAATTTGTAAAATGTTTCTGTTGGTTATACATCCTCTCAGAAATTACTGCTGAACTTTGCTAATATGAGCTGTGTAGTACTTGAATTTTCTATGTAATAATCCACTTATTTTACACCTTCTAATTGTTTTGAACTTCAGAAACATCTTCTATTACTCATGAGAGCAAACTTTTATATTTTGTCCAGATCTGATTTATACTTTGAAAAGATATAAATTCCTACTTCACCTTGGATTGCGTTGTATGCTGCTGTGAGAGAGAAGAGTCTCTTAGTTGTGCCTCTCTTTGTGTCTGCCCCCCCCCACTATCTATATGAATAAGTTCTCTTTCCCCCACTGCTTTTTCAATGACTTAAAAACACTGCTCAAGCGTCTAATAACTCAGAATTGAGGCTCCGATCCATGTGTGTTTTGCAGCAAATGGCTAATCTATCCAGAGAAGTGGTTTAATCTTTGTAGTTGCATCACTACACATATACACAGAAGTTGCTAACACACTATAACACTTGAATTTACAACCAAAGATGCTTGGTTCAACATGAAGACCATTCTATTACTGTGTCAACAGTTTTGTCACCTTTAAAAGATTGGAATCTGTCCATACTTGAGAAAATATCCTCAAAAGCCTAAGGCTATTCTATGTCCATTCAAGTCCACTAACACAGAAGCTTACTGTGTTTACCGACATACTTTAAGCCAGAGATGATTTTATTTTAAATAATGTAATGGAGGAATCTTTCCATTTTCACTATAACAATTGACAAAGGCAGTATGTAAGCACAAACTGTTCATAATAAAATCAAAAATAAGACAAGGATGTCCTCTCTCTCCATACTTATTCAATATAGTACTTGAAGTCTCATTACCTAGAGCAATGAAACAGCTAGAGGAGATCAAGAGGATCTGAAAAGAAAAAGTCAAAGCATCTTCATTGCTAGATGATGCCTTCAAGACTCCATCAGGAACTATCTACAGCTGATAAATATTTCCATCAAAATTGTAAGATAAAAAATTAGCACACACAAATTAACAGCCTTACTATTCTCAAGTGACAAACATGTTCAGAAAGAAATCATTAGATAGTATTCACAATAGCCTTAAATAAAATATCTTGCCTCAATTCTAACCAAGAAAGGAAAAAACTTGTATAGTAAATATTTTAACACTGAAGAAACAAATTGAAGAAGATCAGAAGATAAAAAGATTCCCCATGCTCATGGATCAGGAGAATTAATATTGTGAAAATGATCATCCATCAGAAGCAAACTACAAACTTAATGCAACCCCCATAAAACTTTCAACACAATTCTTCACAGAAATAAAAAAAAAAATCAATCTTTAACTTCAAATAGGAACAACAACAACAACACACACACACTAAGGTGGCTAAAACAATCTTGAAAATTATGATACATAAAAGAACTTCTGGCAGCAACATGGGCCCTAGTTCCCAGCAGTGATACAAAGCTACAGTAACAAAAACAAGATGATATTGGCATAAAAAACACACATTGATCAATGTCATCAAATTAAAGGCCCACACATAAGCCACACACCTACAGACATCTGGTTTTGGGGGTGTTGTGTTTTGTTTTGTTTTTTGACAAAGAAGCCAGGAACAGACACTGGAAAAGAGACAGCATCTTTAACAAATGGTGCTGATCGAACTGGATGGCTACATCTAGAAGAATGTGAACTGATACATATCTATTACCTTGCACAAAACTCAACTCCAGATAGGTCAGCGACTTCAACATAAGACAAGGTATGCTAAAATTGATAGAAGAGAAAGCGGGGAATAATCTTAAATTCGTTGGCACAAGAAAAGGATTTCTGAACAGAACACTGATAGCATAGACATTAAGATGAATAATTAATAAAAAAATACCTCAAGGTGCTGTAAAGCTTCTGTATGGCAAAGGACACTGTCATTCAAGCAAAGTGGCAGCATAAATAATGGGAAGAGGTAGGAATTTACTAATTATATACATCTGTAGAAGAGTAGTATCTAAATTATATAAAGAACTAAAATGACCTCTATATCAAGACATGAGTACCCGATTAAGAAATGAGTACAAAACTAAGAGAAACATCTCAAAAGGTGAAACACAAATGGTTGAAAAACACTTAAAGAAATGTGCAACATCCTTACCCATCAGGAAAATACAGATTAAAACTACTATGAGATTTCATCTTACTCTGGTCAGAATAACCAAGATCAATAAAACACATGGCTATGTGTGCTGGCAAAGATACAGAGAAAGGGGAACACATATTCATTACTAGTGGAGTACAAGCTTGTAACGGCCACATGGAAATCAATGTTGTGGTTCCTCAGGAAGCTGGGAACTATGTACCTCAATGGACTCTGCATCTTACTACAGAGATGCTCATGCTTAGTCATGTCCATTGCCATTCTATTCATAATTGCCAGATTGGAAACATCCTAGATGTCTCCGATGTGTGGATAATGGAATGTGGTACATTTACATAAGAGAATATTACTTAGATGTCAAAAAATTAGACTACAAAATTTGTAAATGAATAGATAAAGGTAGAAAAAGCATCCTGAGTCATGTAACTCATAGCCCAAAAGAAAAATGATGCATCTTTTCTCTTATATGTTTATGTTTATTTTTTAAGCTTTCAATATGTGTGTTAAAATTTGAACAACCACAGAGGTTACTAGTAAGGGACCAGAAGGGAAGAGAGGATATCCCACCAACGGGGAAACAGAGTATGGTATTATGGATAAATAAAGAATAAACTAGAATAAGAGAACTAAATGGGAGCAGTGTGGGAGACAAGGGTAGAGCGGGGGTGTGGAAAGAGAGAAGAAACACGAAGGGCCTTTGGAAGAAACCATATGGAGCCCTACTTGTGTGGAAGATTCCTTAAATGTTTTCATATGTGATATATACATATTCATTATATAATGTGAAATAAAATGCCACAACTAGACATCTTATAAAACCAAGTAAAACCTCCAGTGCTAAGAATGGATTACATATTGTTGAGTCACTGGCCAAATGATCACCATCCAAGACCCTTACCCCAACATCACAAGCCATTGCTAAGGCTACTGATTTCTCTTCACAATCTGATGGTAAGGCTCTACTGCTAAAGACGATACTTACTTATGTCATTGAACATGGAGAAATCAAACCAGTACCAAAGTAGAAGCCTCACCCCTATTGACTAATGTTTATGGTGCTGGAAGATACTTTGCATACTACTGGAGACAGAAGGCAATCACCAATATCACCCAGCTACAAACCCTACAACCTACAACTGTGACCCGCTTATATGATAAACTGATGCAGTAGTGGCCCAGACATTATGAGAGTAGCCAACGTGATTGTATTTAAGACATACTCCATGATATAGAGTCCATACTTGACAGTGCTAGAGTAGCCAAGAACCTGAGACATGAGTCCTAAGAGAAAACCTACTACTATTATTAACAAATGAACAAGCAGTACAATGACTCCTAATGACATTTTTTTATACCTATAGATCAGTGTCTCTCAACTCTCTTCAGAGAAGTGTCTTCTTGCAGTACATGGGAATTCACATAGGTACCCATTGCTAGATGATATGCAGATGCTGAGTCTTTTGGATCACCTAGTTTAATGGCTCAGAGATCTATGTAGCAGAGAAGGTGGAAAAATAATAAGAACCAGAAGCAGTGGATGACTGAGGAAACAGTGTCTTCCAGACACATCAAGTCTGATGCATGTATGCTCACAGAGACTGTATCAGCATCCACAAGACCTTTACAGCCTCAAGTACAAAGGGGTACCAGCACTGAGAGAGGGAACTGAACTTGGGTTCCCACCCCTAAACAAGAAGTTATTTGCCACAAAACCTGCTGGCAAAGGGAAAATCAGTTTTGTTCAATGGCGTGTCATTGGATACATCAACCACACTTCTCTGCCCAGGAGTAGCTTGCAAGCAGAAAACAAACTCCATGTTTTGTGGACTTTTGTTTTGCTTTGCTTTGGCTTGTTTGTTTGTCTTATTGATCTTTTGTTTATTTGTTTTGATTTCATATGGGAGGCTTATTTATTTATTTATTTATTTATTTATTTATTAAGAGAAAGAGAACATGAAGTTTCATAGGTAAGGAGGTGAGAGGATCTGGAAAGAATTTGGAAGGAGGAACCGACAAAGAAAATGTATTTTGTGAAAAAATGTCAAATTAAAAAAAGAGGTAAAAGAACGTCACCCCTAAGTCATCTCTTTTGAGAAGTAACTTCAGTCCCATTATCTTCTGCCTTTTGCAGGACTTTTGTAAACCTTTAATTTTTGACATTTTTTTCTATCTTCAGTTTAAACTGACAATTACCTTCATTTTTGCCAAAATTTATGCAAATCATAATGTACATAACATATAAATATATATAGACAAAATTTCCATAGTTTCTCAAAAATTATTGAAAAGATGCATGTCTTAGTTTTATTTTGGATTTGCTTTTTGAGATTAAAATATAATTATTTCAACTTCCTACTCCATTTCCTCCCTCAACTCCCTCTGATGTAGCCCCTCTCACTCTTTCAAATTCATGGCTTCCTTTTCTTTAATAGTTGTCTCATACACACACACAAACACACACAGAGGCAGACAGACAGACACACACACACACATACACACAGACATACACACACACATACTCCAGAGAGTCACACATAAGCTATCTATCAGCTCATGCATCTTGTTCGTCTGCGCTTATTCCACTGGCCACACTGCAAATGCGCAGTCGCTGTCTGCACTGTGTTGTGGTCATCTGCCTTCCCTAAAGACAGTAGTTGCTATTGATGTTACCATCCCAACTTACTAAGTTCAAGCTAAGAACTGTTGCACAGAACACTTGGAAAGAAAGTGGCACAGGCTTAGTTATGATCTCTCTATTTACTCCTTGGTGATATTTGGAAATCGACTTCTGTCTGCCCACATTTATGCCTATCCACTGAAAAAATTTGCATTTACACAGAAAGACAGATTTTCAACTCCAACCACAAGTCCACAAGTTCAATAAAATTTCATATGCGAATTTTCTTGTCAAACTCTTGCTCTACTGATGAAAATTTGGTTTCATTCATTCATTCATGCACCACCCCCCCACACACAAATGTAATTTGGAGAATAAAGGAGGTTAATTGTTGCTAGTGGAAAAGGAAGGAAAAAAATGTCAAAAGGCTGAAGTCCTACAAAAACAAAAAACCCTGAAAGGGGCAGATGAAGATAGGATCAAAGTTCCCTCTGGAGAGTCCCTTCACCCTATGTAGTGAGAAGAGAGAGTGCTTCAACCAAGGCAAAAATGACAGAGGGAACATGGGTGGGCTGGCATTAGGACCGAGAGGGACAAGTGTGGACCACTCACCAAGGATTAAATAAAAAGATACTGAGGATCAACAGACAAACATGCTTAATTATAAAACATGCGTTTAATAATAACAGCTTACTTGCAATGCATAGAGACAATTACATGGCCCTATTTGAAACTGTGTGGGTGGGGGAGAAAAACAGCAGTTTCATTATTTTGCTTTTGGGGAAATAAATACGTTTTAAAGTCTTCCAGTGGACAACCATATATATTGCCTCCCTTAATCCTGCTTTCCTTGGGAAGACTTTAAGTTCATTAATGAGGAATTATCCTGCCACCGAGGCCATCAAAAAACTGACCCCTAAAGGTGGGGAGAAGCTCTTTCAATCTAGTTCTAAGTGGTGTCTTGCGTGGGAATAGAAAGGAATAAGACTGGAACACTGGCCTGGAGCGAGTCTCCATGTCGTTGTATCTTCCTCCTGCTAACGTGTAATTAGAGCTGGCAGGCATGTGGCAGACGCTTTTTCAGTGTGCTATCTGCACACAATGCTCAAAACCGTTTCCAAATGGTAATTTCTGGTCCTTCCTCTTTGGCCTATTAGTGGTTTGTGTTGTGTGAGTGTGCTGTGTAATTGTGACCCCTAGTGGTTGAGAGGGTGACACTTCAGTAGAAGCATGCTATTCTGTGGCATTCTGATAAATTATTTTTCATCTTAGATTTTCTAAGTCTTACCTGAAGGCAGCTTTCTCCCCCTATTTAATGATGAGGTGTGCCCCTTACTCAGCCTTCCTATCTACAGATGAATAGAAAATCAAAAGGTGCACCTATTCCAGGTTGATAAGGATGGAAACGTAACATTTAATATGTTAGAAAATACTGTAGATTTCTGTCTTTAACAGGCAGAAAGTAAGACTGGAGGAATGAAAAGTGCCTGTTATGCAAGCTTAAGGAACTGAACGATCCCCAGTACCCATGTGCAAAGATGAGTGGGGTCATGATCACTAGGATCTCAGTACTATACAGGTGCAGGCAGGTGGGTTCTGGGGCTTACTGGTCAACCAACCTAGCCTACTTTGTAAGCTCCAGACCAATAAGAGACTACGTCTCCTAAACAAGGTAGGAAACAGCCAAAGAATCAGATTTGAGATGCCCTCTACGTGCATGTGCATATATTTTCATGATACCTGCAGGTGTACACACACACACACACACACACACACACACACACAGAGAGAGAGAGAGAGAGAGAGAGAGAGAGAGAGAGAGAGAGAGAGAGATGCTGAAAGTACAAACTGAGTGGTGACATCACAGATACTACTTGCATCAAATGTTTCCCAAGGTTTCCTGTTTGTGTACCCAACGGAGTATTTTCCTGGGATCTATTCTTATACTTACATCTTATACCTTGAAGCCTTAAATCAAGATACAAACATCTAATGTGTATTATGTAAATGTCTACAAATCAACTTTGAATACTTTTAAATAGTTCATGAGATACACAAAATAATTAACCCAGAAATTAAAGGATGGCACATTGAGCAGGGTCATTTGAAAGCAAGATAGTCACAAAATTATTATCTGGACTGTTGTAGAATGTCTAACATTCACACATCCTATACATTGAGTTCCTTTTCATACACACAGACAAAGGATGCTTATTGCAGTGGATCTCTATAATTTTATGTTAGGTAAAGCAAGGTTTGCGACTATATAACCCAGTGCACAGGTGGGCAACTGACCTCATTGGGAATCACAACACTAGTTCACAACAGCTGACAATGAAGTCCTGCTTCCTGATTTTATAATCAACTTCTCTTTTATGTTAAGAGATGGGAAGGGTCTCTTCACGGGGTTCCTTCAACAACCACCTTATTCGGTTTGGAAGGCAGGAGAAGGAGCGGGAAACTGGGAAGAGAAATGACATGAATGATGATGGAGCTCTGTCATCATTTATCTACTAGTGAGAGAATCAGATGGGATCACACTGAATACAAAAGCAAATGGGGCAACTTCTGAGAGTTGGAACCACAAAGATTGTGAACTAATGTGGTTCAGATTAAGAAGTAGAATTTTAGTCTATTTGAATTGTGTATCAGTAAGCCATTGATTTTTTCATTAATCTACGCAATGTGCTCAGTAAATAGAAATGATAAAATGAGAATTTTCATTGAGATGTGGCTGCTTTAAGTAAGTTACATTGGATCATTTCTTGATAAACATAAAAGGTAAATATTACTCATTTTGCATAAATGATGACTGAGGCATGGCAATGTCAATCAAATTGTCTGACGCCTTCAGCTTCAACATAGCTCACTTCATTTTCTGTTTGTTGCAAAGCATATATATATATATGGATATATATATATATCCATATATATATATCCATATATATCATTGAGTTTCTTTTTCCTTGGGGCTTTGAGAATTCACATATGGAGCACAAACTAATCCAAAAAGCACTGCAAGATAGGGAGTGATACTTGATACAATATGAAATAAATTTCAAAATAGAGTAAAGCTAAGCCAATTTCAATGCATATTAAAATTGAACATTAAAAATCAAAGTAAGTACAAGGAGAACTTTCATTGTGTATTTTAAGCACAGATTCAGATGTCTTTAGAGTAGAGTAACCGTTTAATGCAGCAGTTCTCAACCTCTAGGTCACTACCCTTTTGGGGGTGGAACAATGGTTTCACAGGGGTTGCCTAAGACCACCTGAATATCAGATATTTGCATTATGATTCATAACAGTAAAATTACAGTTATGAAGTAGAAATGAAATAATTTTATGGCCGGAGGCCACCGTAACATCAGGAACTGTACTAAAGAGTCGCAGCATTAGAAAGGTTGAGAACCACTGGTTTAAAACAAGAAATGAAAAAAAAAAATCTGTCTATGGATTGCTTGTTTGTCATTTATATGAGTTACTTAGGAAAACATCTTTACTATGTGACTTCACAATTCTGATATATAAAGTCTCTTGGAAAATACGTGTCTGTGCCCAGTATTGGAGTTGAGGAATGAACAGAAGTTATTTTGCTCTAAGAAAAAGTAAGTAGGCAGAAGAGTTGATGCAATAAAGACAAAACCACGTGGATGTGGTGGCACAGACCTGGATTTCTAAAATCCAGGAAGCAGACTGTGTGGCCAAAAGATCACAAAAGCTGGAGGACAGAATGAGCTATGTGGAGAGTTTAGGACCAGCTTGAGTTACCCCACAAGATCTTGCTTCAAAAAGCAAGGCCTACGTATGAAGCACTTGCCTGTCATAGATGATGGTCTGTGTTGAATCCACAGCACTGATTTTTAAAAAGCACATGGTGATAGTCATGAGGGCCAAAGATTCACCATGAGTGTTTCCTGGTTGAATAGAGACTATAGGTAAAAACTGACTGCTAAACAAACAGAAATCAGCACATAAAGCAGCCATCTTTGTCTAAGATTATGGTTGTGTGAATATTATATTCACATATATTTTACATTAAGGTTATATTTTTCTTGGGAGGCTGCTGTGTTGTCAAGATACAGGAATGGAATCAAAGAAAATTTTTCATCCTTGAACAGGACACAGGACAGATTCTCCTTTCTTTATGTATTTGAATTTGGCCAAATTATCTGTTCTCTAAATAAAGAGATCTTGTCTATAATAAGATTAGAGCATTAGGAAGCCCTTGAATGCCATTTACAGATACATAATAATACATCCCCTCGGTGGAGTGCTTCCCAAGCAGCACTGAAAGTCAGCAATGTAATCAAAATTAGATATTTAAATTAGCTTCACATCTTGAACTTCATATTCATGATTCAAACTGAATAACTTTCTTGATTACTTGGAGGCTTCATCTCCTCATTTGTTAACTGGGATGAGTTCCTTCAGGAAGGTCTATATGAGGCATAAATGAAATAAATGTGAAAAATCCTCAGAACTCAAATACATGTTGATTCATCTATTGTGCACAACACTTTTGTCTCCTTTGCAGGTCCTGAGCTATGCCTTACCACTTGCCCCACACTTACAGTCTTCTGCCAATTACAGGATTCTTGCTACTTGCTTTGAAATTGAAAGTCGGCTTTTTATAATATTTTGACACTCCTACCTCTATAGGAGTGATACACTTATTTGTCTGTTCAGTTTTCCCCTTTCCATATATTCTCCTCCTCTCTAATTTGGATAAAGTCATGAGACATAACCTTGTCTGGATTGCCATTGAACTACTGAAACCTTCAAGAGGCTGTAGGCTCCAGTGGCTAGCTCTAGCGTTTTTACTCTTTCTGTGCATATTTAGTTTAGCTCATTGTTTTCTGCTGCTAGAAATTAGACCCCTGGGATCTGACAAAAGTGCCTCTACTACCACGCAAGACTCTCAGTTAACCAAACTCTCTGGGCTACATTTGTACTAAGTATACAACATCTCAAGAAAGGTTTTATGTTATTTTACATTTTCATTTTTCCTTCAACATTTTTGTGAATGTGCTGTATAAAGGTTTTAGGTTTTTTTCCTGACTCTCCAGTGCCATCTAGAATGTCTTAAATACCTAAATAGCTGAAATAGTTGAAGCCAAAGATTGAGGTCTCTCTGTTATTTGGGCATGCTGTCCCCACACTCTCCTGGATCAACTCAACCGGGCAGGTTTTCTGTCCTTCCCTATGCCCAGAGCTATACTTTCCGAACTCAGCAATTCTGAAAAAACAACAAGATTCAAAAAATAATATGATGTAAAATTATGTGTCAAAACTATTTCTATAGTCTACAAATATGCATTCTTGAAATGTTTGCTATCTAAATATCAAGGGTCAGAAATTTTTGAATCACACCACTTCAACTGAATATATCTTTGCTGCTTCCATAGACTATATGAATTGCTACAAGCCTGTGACTATTTCCAACCTCGTGGCATCTTCCTTTCTGATGGATGTTCTCTAATAAATTCTATCACAAGTGAAAATTTGTCAAGTAACATCTATTTAGGATAATGTACAGGATAAATTGTCAAAATAAACTGTAAAATACAATATAAAATAAATGTTCTGCCTGTCACAAACAGATAGCATTTTGAGATAAAAAGGGTTTTAAGAAAGAATGTCAGGTTGGTCATTTAAAGCTGGAAGGGATGCAGAGTCACTCAGGCAGACACTCTGTAGGAACTTCCTAGTATCTGCAAGTTACTTCAGTACTCAAGCAGAAACTTAGCGACAACGTATAAAGTAACTAAGTACCAGGGTGAGGAACCATGATGTGCAGTGCATCTCCTTCCCTCACCCCCTACACTAGTCATATCACATGTCTGTGGAGCCTGGGAGGAAATCAACGTTCAAACGGCATAACAACTAATATCACAACTGGTCAAAGAATATTGAGAAGGAACTGTTTTTTCTCCAAAGAACTCTTGAGTATTGTCAGAACTGACTATGGCGTATCATTAATCATGCCAGCAGTATAAGGTAATGTCAATATTTTTTATACTTAATATATGTTAATCTGTTCGTGCCATCAAAATGTGGCTGCGGTAGTTCTGTGTATGATGCCTGCCTCTAAGACAAGAGTAAAAATGACCGAGCAGAAGCAAGTGTCCACTAAGGGAAAACCATTTCCTTCTGCTCACATTGCCTGGGCCACCACCGTTGTGTGGCTCAAATTACTCATCAGGGAAACAGGGGATTGTGGACTCTCTTGCTACCAGAGATACTTATACAGCACTGACTGAGCAAAGCAGGGCTCTATATTCTAGGAACGAAGAGAAATTGTCATTCGGTGACTAGTTCTACCACTTTGCCAGTAGCCACAAATCATCTCTCCACAATTATTCCACGTTCTTCTTGGAATCAGTTCATATTACTAGGAAGTTGGTAGAGAGTCTTATATCTGTATTCTCATTTTGGACATTGAGGACAGTGACAGCTAAATTTGAAGAATTAAGGAGATAGATATGGCCTCCAAGTGGAAGCGCGTGAGGAGTGCACCAAACATGTGGAGCTGGGTTTGATTTCCGATAGGTCACAGCTGAGACATCGTTTTGGTTTTCAAGTTTCTTTTCAAAAACATTCTTCTAGTCTATAGTCTGTTAATATTTAAAGTAAGACTTTAATATTCTCTCATTGTAAACATGCTACCCAGTGAAAACTCGCTTACTTACTTCAAAGTTCTTGGTTAAGCATCCTTTAATAATGACTTTTTAAAAATTTACTAATTTCAATACTAAAGTTAACAAAATTACAGAGGTTTTACTAATATCTGACTTTCCCAAACTCAAAAATTCCAGGCTGCCCACACTGTCTGAAAGGTGACAGCAATCCACGGAACTCTTGTTGGGTTGGAGTGAGTCAAGCCGATGTGGGAGGTTCAGGCTTTGGAATTATCACCTGGGAACACAGGGTCCATTTTGCAGGTCTTTAATTTCATAAATAAGTGAGTGTAAAAGATTGAGAAGGAAGCCTTAGGACAATTTTTGGGGAGTTGGAGAGAAAGAAAAAGCATGTAGGAAAGCCAAATATCTTGGCAGCTTCAGAGGAAAAGAGAAAGTTATATTTTCTTAGTTATAAATCTAGAAATAAGAAGGCTCAGCTATGGACCACAGTGCAGTAGTTGTAAGGGAAAAGGGTAATTGAATACTCAGAGAGTTGAGACAGACAAGAAGGAAAAATTTTCTGGGGCGGATAAATACATATTCCATTAAAGTGGTGGTACTCACATATTTTTTAAACATGCCTTCAATTGCATTGTATTTATTGAAGTATCTTCAGCAGACAGCTTTCCTGGAGGTGATTACTTGTTCACATGACTGACAGGCCAATTTGATTTAACTCTTAATAGAGGGAATCATCATATATCTTGATGATCTTACAATATTAGGACAACTTAGAAGGTTATATCTCTATCAAGGGACAAGTTGTACAAAGATCTTTTACAACACAGAGACACATGTGACCAAAACAGTCTTACATAGAAAGTAAAATAAACATAGCTGAAAGACAAGCAAATATATCCAATAAATAATCAAGCTTTATTGAGGGGAAATAGCTTTCTATGCCTTACTTCATTTCATACTGTATTTCAAATCATTTGAGGGAACTTGTAATGCTTTCTCCCTCCTTTCTCTGAACCTTTCAAATTCAAAGAAGGCCAATTGTAGTACTTCCCCTTTCTTAGTATGTTATTATAGACACAAGATATTGTATCCAAAACTGATTATGAGGGAGAACTTAGATCCTCAATGACCTTCAAGCTTACTAATACCTCACTACTTCCTTGATGGCACACAATGTGTTCTCACTAAGTGGTGACTAAAGAATTAATCAACATAAGATATATTAACAGAATAACAGACATTTAAACACTCAGATCCTCATTTCCAAATTCTATCACACTAGAGTTGGAAGTTTCAACATATGGATTTAAAAAAGAAAGAAAGAAAGAAAGAAAGAAAGAAAGAAAGAAAGAAAGAAAGAAAGAAAACCCTCAGCCCAGAACCAGAGGAACCAGGAATGTAAAGCACACAGGGTTGTTTGTCCCTTCAAATGGAGGGATGTATACTACACAGAATGCTAGAAACAGATGTTGTTAGTAGCCTCGTGACTTTTGGGAACTTTGCCACATCTGCATGCCCAATACCACACTGGATCTTCCTCCAGACCCTTATCATGAGCTTGGAAATTTGAAGGATCTATCTTTATGGACAGTGCTGTGTGTCCTTTTACGAAGAATTTTAATGTGGCCATGTTTTAGCTTTATTGTTTACATAGGACTGAGTTAATTATCATCAGGAAATTTTTCACAAAATTAGGCTGTGTTTAAATATAACTAAAATAAATTAGTTAGCATCAGACTCCTGAACTTGGCACTAACACTGGCTCATGAATTGTGTTGAACTGAACTACCTTCAAGATTCCCACTGATTACTACTCTGGTGGCTGTAGTAGTCACTGAGACCCCCACACACTCCTGAGTGGTTATGGTCATAATCAGGTTTCCTATTTCTGTGATGAAAGCATTCTTGACAAAACAATTTAAGGATTGTTCTAGCTCCAAGCTCCTGGGTACATCCACCATGGTAGACAAGGCAGCAAGAGTTTGAAGCAACCTAGTATGTCACATCCCAAATCAGGAAGCAGAGACACATGAACCCCTGCAGCTTCACAGATTTCTTTCTCCATCTACAATCTCAGATTGCATGCAGGGATACAGCCCACAATGATTGGATCTTCTCACTTAAATTAAGGAATCAATACTATCACTCACAGGCATGCTGAAGGTCCCATCCCAGGTAATTATAGATAGGGTTGAATTAACAACTAATATTAACCACAGTGACCTTCTAGCACCCTGGAATTCTATTTCTGCATGTCTTTGGAGAAAAAGCCATGTAATATACATATATATATGTGTATATTACATACACATTGTTACATATATGTAATTATATTATATATATTATATATGTAAATTATATATTATTTATATTACATATAAAACTGGGGTTCTTGATGGAGTTTTCAGTCTCATTAATAAAATAATTTAAAAACAGACTCAGAAGGAAGCTTGAAACTATTTTATTAGAATTTGGAAGAAAAACAGTGGACCGTGTAAGGTTTATATCTCAGCAAGGTGAAAAAGATGGGAAAAAGAAATAGTGTGTTTTGAGTTAAGGTGCACAGTAGCTGACATGTTCATCTTCATGGGACAATGGGGGAAAATAGTTATGAGAAAGAACGAAGAAGTTCACAATGTCAGAGAAAGCATTCCAAGGCTTTTTGTCTATATGAGAGAGAGAGAGAGAGAGATAGTCAGACAGAGACAGAGAAACAGAGAAGAAAAAAATTGTTCCTTCTGAGTTATAACTCAGAAAAGTGTGCAGGCCTGCCAGTGATACATGTCAGAAGCTCTGTGGGCAGCTTCATCAAGAGAGGGGCTTCTAAATAAGTACATTACTTCAGCTAAGGAAAAACTTTTCTACCTTCTTAGTATGTCTTCAGGTGAATCCACCATAATAAGCAGTGGTCTCCTGACCAGGTGACTGACAGGCTCAATTTGGGTAAGTCCTAAAGAAGGAGACAATGAGATGTACTGTTTTAATCTTTGGAGCACATCAGAATGTCAAGTCTCTACCCAGGGCCAGAGACAGAACTCAGATTCCAGGTGTTTGACCAGGAGAAAGTAGTTTTCCTTTAAGGAGACCCAACAAAGACCTCCTGGCACCACCATTTTATCCATTACTTTAAATCCTAAGGAGGGGAAGCTGTGCTCTTTCCCCTTTTAGTATTGACAGGGAGACGGGAGATGAAGCTGGTGGCCAGAGAGGAGATAATGCCAATGGCATTCAAAGATGCGAAACCCTGTCTAGCTATGTGACGATATTCCAGGGACAAATTCTGCACTGACAGAAACATGCATCTATTAAGACTACATCTATTCTCTATATAAAGCCTGTTATCCTTCTAGACAGTCTATTTGTTTCCCTGTTTCATTTTGTTAGTTGAAAAAAGACCACATATATATTGATTCTGACTAAAATTATAATGACTAATTGGTTTGGCACATGCTTTATTTAAATAGCTCATAGGAAGTAGTATATATTTATAAAAGAAGAAAAGAGAATTGCCAACAGTAGAATTTCAGGTAACGATAATATGCAGGATGAAACAGATGAATGAGATTTGAATCCCTATTATCTAAATTTTATACGCTAACTATATATTCAAGTATAGACAACTCTTTAAATATTTTTAAATACATCATAAAAGAATGAAATAGGAGCAAATAGACATAAGTAACTTCATAAAGCAAGAAAGCTAGTAAATACTTATAAGCTGTTTTCTAAGCTGAACAAAAATGGAAGGTAATTTTCAGCAATGGAGACTTCGGTTTAATGATACTAAGAACACAGATGTATTTTATTCAATGCAAACATCAGTCTTCTCAAAATCCCCCATTCTCCTGCCTAGCCTCTTTTTAACCTCCATCAACAAGGTTTCTGTCAGAAATAAGGGTCAAGGCAAGGGCATCAGAAGCCTTCAGGCATTACTTCTACAGTGAGGAGTTCTGGCAAGGAAAATCTGATTGTCTTTTCAACAAAAATCAAACTATGCAACAGATAATGGTTGCTAGAAGATGCCAATATTTTTGCAATATTTTAAATTTGGTTCAACTGAGCAATGTCTCCAAATCCCCACAGAGTTGTCCTTCATAGTCTCCTCAAGATGAGCCAGAAGAGAAAGTTCCCCAAGATGAGCCTGTAGAAATAGAGGCTGTGTCCATTCTTTAAGTCTCATGTAGACTAGGACCTGCGGCAGTCTTATATACTCCATAGCTGCGTTGAGGGAAGCAGCGGAACCCTGGTCTCATATTCTCTCATTGAAGTCTTCCAGCTTATACACATCTGTACATGCTAGTTTTATTCCAATTTGGCATAAGCTAGAGTCATCAGAGGGGGAAAAGTAACTCAATTGAGAAAATGTCTCTGTGAGATAGGGCTTATGAAAGCCTGTAGGATGTTTTCTTAATTAGTGATTCATGGTAGGGCAACCAGTGTGGGTGGTGCCACTCCTGGGTTGGTAGTCCTGAGCTCTATAATAGAAGAGGTGAGCAAGCCATAGAAACCAAGCCAGTAAGCACCATCACTCCATGGTCTCTGTATCAGCTCTTGCCTCCAGGCTTCTGTCCGGTTTGAATTCCTGTCTTCACTGCTCTTGATGATCAGCTATTATTTGGAACTCCTGGTGAAATAAACCACTTTCCTCCTTAAGTTTTTGTCATGGTGTTTTCTCATAGCAATGATAACCCTAACTGCGTCAACATCAGAGGCATGGTATGAGTGAAGTACCCCTACGAAGGTGCCATTTTTCTTCAGATCCTCTTGGTAGGAAAGTTAGAGACCGGGAGTAGGGAGAGACCTCCATGAATGCTGGAAAGAGATACCGTTAGATTCTACTCATAGCAGCTGCCCTTTATTTCATGTTTATCCTTCTTCTTATCTGTCAGTTCTGTGACTGGAAGCACAAAGCCAGATGCAGAGGTAGAAGAGCTGAGCCCATGATGCTGTATGCTGTACTAGCTCTCACAGTTGAGTAACGCCAGGTCTCTCTAACCAATACCTTATTTGACCTTCTCTAATGCTGCTGTTTCTCAATATGCACCCGTGATCTGCACTGTTAATGTCTTTACTCCAATACAGTAACTGGTGAGAGTAGTTCAAAGCCTTCCATGGCCAGTCTGGCCTCCTTTAGACTGAGCTATATTCCATGTTCTTCTCTTCTACAGCTTTTGTACATCCAAGGGGTGATGCTCTTTGTTTAAGCAAGGTTTGCATTTTCAGCTTGCCTGGCTTTTCCATTTTCTCCCATATTTCTCATTTTGGCAAATATTTACCATTTGAAGTTCCTATTACAATCTTCAGAGAGTTTCAAGATAATTATGCCTATCTGGTTGTTCTTTCTAAAAGATTAGAGGAAATTCACAGGTTTGCAAGCTCAATTGGCATGGAACATGGATGTTCTTGTTATCTGAAGCTACAGAATGTCCTGGTTTCTAGTTTCTGAGAGCTGTTCAGTCCTAAAGTAACTGCTAGACATCAAGAATAAATTACTGAAGGTATTGTTATTTACACGTTGCTTTCAGATTTATGGACTGTCTGGATACTTTTTAGCATTGACTTAAGCTTCCAAATCCAAATGGATAGAGAGAAGAGGAAAGGAGTCAAGCAGCAAGGCAAAAGCTAGCAAATGCTCATCTTCACGTATGCTAGCCTGGGAAGTAAACAATGAATTCCAAACTGTAACAAGCAGCTGTGGTGCCATCTGATAAAGGTTCTTGTATTTACCAAGACAAAAGTGAATGACAGAAAGTAATAAGACATGTGAAGCACATCTGGCAGACCAGAGAACTATTAAGGTACAGGGATCATTATTTATGTTATAGTAAAATATCCATTATGATTCAAACAAAGGCTATGTGGTGCCTTACTATATTTTTGGAGTTATGACATTATTTTTCATCCTAAGAAGCATCTTCCAGGGTCCCCTCTGACACTGTCTTGTAACTGTTCCTATGGACATTTCTCATAGGATTCCATCATTTCTTATGCTGACATAAATTATTTTTCAGTTAGTATTGATATTGGTAGATATCAAGATCCATTGGGCACTTTAGATGATTCCAGTTCTTGTCTTCCAGAAGAAGACATTGGACCATGAATTATTTACTTTTCTGTTGTTGTGATAAAACCCCATGACTGATGGCTTGAATGAGAACAGCCCCATAGGCTCATATGTTTTAATACTTAGTTCCCAGCTGGTAGAACTATTTGGGAAGGATTAGGAGGTGAGACCTTGCAGCAGGAGATATGCAATTAGGGGTTAACTATGAGGTTTCAAAAGCCCTCTCCATTCTCAGTTAGCTCTATCTGCCTTGTAGTTCCGTCTTAAGATGTAAGCTCTCAGCTGCTCTAGCACTATGCCTGCATGTCTGCTGCATGTCTCCCACTGTGATGGTCATGCACTCTACACTCTGGAACCTTGAGTACCAAATTAAACGCTTCCTTTAATATGTTTCTTTTGTCATGGTGTATTGTCACAACAATAAAAAAAAAAAACACAATGACCAAGGCAACTTATAAAAGAAAGCACTTTATTTTGACTTATGGTTCCAGAGGATGAGAGTCCATAATGGCTGGTATGACTTGGCAGCAGGAAGCTGTGATCTCACACTGTGAACTGGGAGCAGAAAACAGAGAAAGCAAAATGGAAGTAAGACAGATTGTTTAACTTTCAAACACTGTCCCTGGTGACAGGCTCCTTCTTGCAAGGCCAAATTACTTAATCTTCTCCAAACAGCTCAACCAACTGGGGACTAAACGCCCAAGTCTATGGAGAACTTTGCTTATACAATCCATTACTGACAAGAACATGTGGCTAGTAGAAGAAACAGAGACTGTTTATCAAGAGAAGAAGAACTTTCAAAGGGAGAAGTGGGTCACAGCTGCGGGGAAGGTTAGCAACTCGATAGCCCATACCCAAAGGACTGTTAGTTTTTATGGGTCATTTTCATAGTCATCAGACTCTCGAGCATGTTTTTTCTATTACATGACAGCTATGGTTGACAGCTTCCATTTTCTCAACCAACTGGTTTGCTTTGTGTGTTACTTTTGTAGCCTTTTCTACTTCACCCTCTATCCTAGTCAGCCTTAGTGCTATACAAGGCAATGATGGCTGGGTTGTGTGGACAACAATGGAAACAACAAGCAGTGTTGGGTGTATGGGATATGACTCTCAGCGCTACTGTCTGGTACTGGGCTGAAAGAGCCTGTGCCGAAACATAATGGAGGCTGGAACCACAACCTTTAACCAAACTTTACTACATTTAGTAACTCTTACACTTCTAGCTGAACCTCAACTAATTTCCAGCTTCCACACTTGATATGTTACATTTTTTCAAAGGACCGGCATCTCTTTGGGAGTCTGTAACAAGCAATTGAAGTCTTTGACTATAATGTTTGACAGATAGTACTAGTCTCCATCCTACAGCTGCTCTAGTTGTTTTGAATTGACTACTAACTCTCATTTTCCCCTTATCTGTTGGACATAAAATAAGTGTTTCTAGGCATTTCAAAAACTTTTCTCCATCTTCCTAACCTCAACCTGCTATTTGTTAATATATCATTCTGCCTGAAGTCTCAAATTTTCTTATTGCATTTGAACACAATAGTTGGGGGAAGAATTACAAAGAATATACACGTCTTGTCTTGCTTAAAACTATTTAGTGCAGCCAGGCTGTGGTGGCACACACCTTTAATCCCAGCACCTGAGAGGCAGAGACAGGCAGATTTCTGAGTTCGAGGCCAACGTGGTCTACAGAGTGAGTTCCAAGACAGCCAGGGCTACACAGAGAAACCCTGTCTCAAACCCCCCTCCCCCCAAAAAAACCTATTTAGTGCATTCCTTTGTATTACTCAAAAATAAATACCTAGACAGTGTGTGAAATATGACCACTGGCTGTTCATGAGCTCACTCCCAGAAGATTGCCTTATAAGTTGTTTCTGGCACATTGAAGTTCTTCCAATTCTTGGAATATGTCTATTTTATCTGGCCTATAATCTACACAAAGTTATTTTTCTGTATTGTGACATTACTTTCTCAGTCTTCCTTGCTCATTTTTGACTCCGAGCTTTCAAGAACACATTCCCATAGTTGGTTCTACATACTATGTTTTGCTTCAAATTAAAGAGTCCCCATAAAATAATTTTGTGGCAGTGATGCCTGGTTGATGAATATTTATTACATCCCAGAAAATAATTTCATATAGAGATTACATTTGTCTTTTTCATATTTCCAAGAGTAGTAGGTTGCATTATTTTCTGAAGATATAACAATACACAGCTCAAGCAAATAAGTAAGCAAATAGTGGGCCTGAAATGTAATTTATAAAACAGTCACAAAGACTACTCACAAAAGCAGACATCCTACTTTTAGATATTTAGTTATCTTAACTTTTGTCTTGGACCTCCTTTTTTCTACCTTTTCACACTCATGTCTGGAATAAACACAGAACAATTACTGATTAAGTTAAATGTCACAAAGATGAAGGGAGAGAACAATGTGATTTTAAAGGAATAATTAATTTCCTTGTTTTAATTAAACTCTTCAGAACTGTGTGTCCCCCTCAGTTTTTACATTAGAAATGAAGCAAAAGTGCACTGTAAATATGCCCCTTAGTAGTCTACTCCAGCACTAGAGGAAGAAACATTTGGTTAATCCTTGGAAACTTCCTGGCTAGCATCCAGGGTTGGTTGTGGTTGGTTATCGTTTTACCAGTACATGATGACAGTTTACTGAATAGCTTCACTTGAGACACAGTCCCTTGGGCAGAACAGGGCAAACAACCAAATGATGGGCTTTACAATCATAGTGTGGAAAGTATATTTGTATTCACTGCAGTGAGCACTGAAGTCTATTGAGAACAGAGATATAAAATTGGAAGAGATAAGAGGAAGGGACAGAAGCAACATCCTAGAGCTTCAGGCATGGTGGAGAATGACAAACTCACCTCTGCTGAGGTAAATGCTGATGGAGTTTCTGGCTTCAGTGTTCTTCAACAGCACATATGTCTGTGAATACCAAACAATGAAGGATTATTTTCCTGGCAAAAACATAGTTATTCGTTTAATGGGTGGATAAGTTTGTTCCTTCTTTTTGGAGAGCACTTGGCTTTGGTTCACAAATAAGACACTGCATTCTTCAACTTCTATATCTCTATTTTGTTTTCCAGTAGGTGAATCTCAACAATTGTCTAGAAAAAGCCATCCCTAATCCTTTCAGTGTGTTAACTTGCAGCAAGTTCAACTCTTTATATAGGCAAAATGAAAGCACTTTACATTCTGTGATAACTGGGTGACTGCATAGCTTCTTATGCTGATATGGTAGAATGATATGACAACCTTCCTTTTGTTTTCTTTTTAAAATCGAGACAAAATGGCATTACTCAATGGGGGGAAACATCTATCCAGGTGAACTGGTAATTTCTATTAGATTGCTGCATGAACTACTGATACTCACATGACTAAGATTGACTCCAAGTTCTTACAGGTAACACAAAAAGATGAAAACAAAGAATGAATGAAGACCCCCTCGTGGTAGAGCTATTTTCTTTAAGCATAACATGATACTCAATTGGCATCACAGGCTGGGATTGTTATGGGAAACCCACCTAATATCATTGCTCATGTCAATATACTAAGTAAAACTATGAAGTGACAATGGGTTCTGTGGTAGTGGAATTGTTAACATCTTTCACAGAATGTTAAGAGGTGAGCAGACCCTTCTCTGAGGTTCTATTAAAACTACTGCCATATTTTGATAATGTCAGGATAAACGCAGGGGTGTGTTAACAATCCTCCAAATGTGAGCCAGGAGACACTTTCCTTCAAACACAGACTGTAATATGGTAGCATAAGCTGATATACACCTTCTTTCCAACAGTGGTTTTGGTCAGTGTTTTATCATAGGAACAGAGAACCAAAGTAGAACAGTGCCCTCATGCTTTATAGAAAATATGCCAATAAGGATAAGATTTTTAATCTTCTTAAATTAATATATAGGTGCCAAGATGCCATACAATCTAGATAATAACCATGATAGGGCTTTTCTTTTTGTGAAAGAAAATTATCAAATAGATAATGTGGAAAACAGGAATTGTTACTTGAATAATTGTAATAAGTAATAATTGTAATAAGTAGGTACATATTTATTCAAAATTCTTTGTTTTCCAGTAGATGAAATTTTTTAATAACAAAACATTGAAAAATATTTTAAAAGAATCACTAAAAACATAAAGGAAAAATAGAGATATTAAATATTAAAATAAACAGCAATAAAAAGGAAAGTTGATCCAAATGAAAGAAAGAACTAAAAATCAGGTCAGAATGGGAATTCATAATGAAAAGTACTAAAATAAATACCTCTAAGCACATAATAATTGAATTTATACATCAAAGGTGCAATCTCATCTTCAAAAATGTTTGCCCCTCGCAAGACACACTTTATTAAATTCTTTACATACTCCAGAATAAACATTATCAACAAGTCATCCACAAAATTGGCTTTCTTCAAATCTACAAAGCAATATACCTCTATTTATAGTCAAAAATACTATAGTATATAATATGTAAATGTCTTCATATATAAAAATATTGAATTTAATGCTTGTCATAGTTTTTGACAGCTTGACACAGACATACCTTGGAGAAAAAGATCTCAACTGAGGAATTTCATCCTTGGGATTGGATTGTGGGCAAGTCTTTGGCATTTTCTTGATTGGTTGTCTGACTGACTGGCTGACTGACTGATGTGAAAGGGCCAAGTCCACTGTGGGCAGAACTATCTCTGGGCAGATGAGCTCATGAATGTATAAAACAGGTAGATGGGCAAGCCAGGGAAAGCAACCCAGTAAACAGTTTCTTATGTGGTCTTAAATTCCTTCAATGACAGACTATAATATGATAGTGTAAGCTGATATACACCCCTTCCTTCCAATGTTAGTTTTGGTCAGTGTTGCATCATAGCAGCAGAGAAGCAAAGCAGAACAGTGTCCTCATACTTTGTGGGAAATATGCTAATGAAGACCAACAATAAAATAAATCAATAGAGAGTAAGCCAGCTTACGTATGAAGGAAATGTGGATACAGTGTCAAAGGTAGCATACCTGGAAAAGAGAATAAGAGTTCATGAGTCATATCAAGGAGATAGAAAATATTTGAACAGCTAAATAATAATGGGTTGCCAATTGATACTATCAAGATACAACATGAAATTCAAAACAAAACAGTTCTTGTAGTTGTAAGTAAAACTACCAGCTACTTAAGTAAGAGGTGTGAGCATAGAGAATCTTAAAGACCTGCCAGCTTCAGAAAGAGGAATGTTTTCTGAGGCTCCTTCCTTGCCTTCTTGCTGTCACTTGACGACATACCTCTGTGTTGGCTTCAATCCCAAGTTTCTCATGATAGGCCAGCTGTGGAGGTGTGTGGTGTTCTCTAAGGAAAACAATAGCAGCGACTACTGACTATTATGAAGAAATGGTTACTTTTTATTTTTATGATTCTACTAATTTCCTACTAATGTTAGCTTCAGATTAATGAAGTCACAAGAATTAATTTCTGCTGGGAAGTTAAAATTGGGTTCTTGATTCAAGTACCATTTTTCAATGTTTATTAATTTAAAAGTGTGTCTGTGTGAGAGTGTATATATACCACAGATTTGTATGCAGATGCTCCAAGAGTCTAGAAGAGGTATGGGAGTCCTCGGAATTAGAGATACAGACACTTGTGATCCCCCAGTGGGGTTCTGGGAACTGAACTCATGGCCTCAAGATAGAACAGAAAACACTTTGAACTGCTGAGACATCTCTCAAGCCTGTTAAAATTTTTTATTATAAAGAAAATGCATTCCCAAATAGGAAGTGAGGGAAAGATCAAATTTTATTTTATTGTGGATAAATACTCCTTTTCCTCTTGTAGAACAGTAAACGATTATCTAACAACAGAGATACTTGGATATCCATGAAGATATGATATTGAAGATATTGTGAACTTCATGGTTCACAATAGTCAGGAAATGGAAACAGCCTAGTGTCTAGGACAAATGTATGGATTAAAAAAAATGTGGTACCTATACTCAATGGAATTCTGTACAACCAAAAAGAACAATGAACTAATCTGACTAGTTTTCAAAAGGCTAACATGACAGTTTAAAAGCACTAAGTCACAACGTTCCATTCATCATTATTTTTTATTTCCCTATTACTTCTCTGTACTCCATTATAGATAAAGACTCCTAATTTCATTCACCCATAATTAGCTTCCATGAATAAAAAATATTTCATAAATTTTGACTGAATTTAATTGTAAGAAAACCACAACATACTACTGTTTAATTTTCTATGTGTGTCTTCTGAGCAGTACTCTCTTTTATGGCTATATCACACACTGTTTATTTTCTCTGTTAATACACGTTTGCATAATTTAAACTTTCTCTACTAATAAAGTTTTTGCACACAATCATGTTCAAATCTTTGCAGAAACATGTTCAGTTTCTTGGAATTAATATTTTGGAATGGAATTTTGGGGTCACATGGTAAGAACATATCTTCATTGTATATGAGTTGGTGATTTATGTACCTGAGTGTGTGTGTGTGTGTGAGTGTGTGTGTGTGTGAGTGTGTGTGTGTGTGTGTGTGTGTGTGTGTGTGTGTTTGGAAAAGGACATAAACTGAGAGTTGGTAGAAAAAGTAGTTTGATCAATAGTGTTTTGTGGCCATCATAAACCTTTTTACATAAGATCAATATTAATTTTATCTTTGGAAATTTTAAAATGTACTGTTACACTGCTTATTTGTGTGTGTGCTTATATACAGGCATAAATATGTACATATATGTTGTGTCTCACTTTTTTTCAGAATACTTGTTTTGAGACTAATTTATATTGTTGCATATAGCAATGTCTCACCCCCTCACATTGGAAAGTAATATTCCATCAAATTGCTCTTTATTTGCTCAGTGATGGACATTTGTATTATTTCTAGGATTCAGCTGTTATTGTTGCCCTGAACATACTTTTGTAGTAAATGTTATGAAATCTATACAGAATCATGAACCTTCATTTCTCTTGATCCATTAACAAGGACTGCAGTGGGAGACAAATTGATATGACTCTGTCAGTTTTATTTTTAATAACCATCAAACTCTTTCCAAAGTAGTCATAAAATTCTCCTTTCACACCAGCAATATGTTAGCGTCCATCTGTCCATTGCCCATGCCACATGTCGAACAGTCTTTCTTCTTTGTGATCTAGAGTAGAGAGCTATTGAATGCCAGCTTTAATTTTTAACTCTATCAATAAAATGATATTAAGTCGTTGTTAGTTGTTTATTTTGCAGAACTTTATTTACTTTTTCTTGATTAGTATGTAGTTCAAATGGTTTTCTTTTCCTAATGTTTTGGAAGTTATTTATATATTTGGGATATGACTTTGTCATATGTGTGATTTAGAATATTATCTTCCTGTCTTAAAGTGTGATCTTTGGCTCTAAAAACCACCCTTCGACCAGAAGAAGTTTTACATTTTGTTGAATTGTGTTGATCAAAGTGCTTTCTCATGAGGGATGCTATGGCCATTCATCCAAAACAATTTTGTAAAATCCAAATTCATACACACTATTCTTGTTTTCTTGTATTCACATTTTAAGGTTTGGGGTTTTATATAACACTATATAGCCCAGAATATTTTTTATATATCATACAAAAGAAATTATAAATAATTTTTACATGTAGATATGTGATTGTTTAGTACTATTTAGAATTTTTTCCTACAATTTTTTCAGGGGATTTTCTAAAATACAAAGGGTCCATATCTTGAAGTGTCTGTCTTTGTCTTAAATAATTTTCTGTGCTCTGTTTCTTTTATGCTTATGTCCACTATTACACCAACAATGGCACCTTGTTCATGACTACATCTTAAAGGTGTTCTTACTCCTTCAGTAGGTCTTTATCTAACTACTTTGTTATTGTGGTAGAATTTCCTTCTCAATCTTGGAATCAGCTTATCAATTTCTAAGAAGATAAAATTACTAGTATTTTGAGTGAGATTCAATTTAGGACTAACTATTTCAAAATACTCAGTGCTATAAAACACAACTTAATCTTTACTGCTCATGAGCTCTGTTTTCTTAACCTTGTCAAATTTCTCTGTCATATTTTAATTTATGCAAACAGACAAAAGAAAATCCCAAAATCCTTATGTTCGCATACTAAGTACAAAATATTAATTCCATATTTTATGCTGAAGTATGACATGATCTCTTAGGTTTAATTTCTTAAGTAGTAATAACACTGAGGGCTGTTACTATAGTATTCCATATTGGCCTGAGGCAGAACTCTTTGCATATAAATTTAAATTATTTTAAGTTAAATTAAATAATCAAAAATTCCATTCCTTATAGCCACAATGCAGCTGGAGGACCTGTAGCACATTCTTAAATTTTTCTTGATGGTTGGCTTTCTATGTTCTTTGTATATTCTAGACACTGATTCTCTGTCATATATACGGCTGGCAGAATCTCCTTTTCCATTTTGCAAACCCCCTCATCACTCTCTAGACACTTCCGTTTGTTGAACAGAAACTTATTTTCATGAGATCCCATTTGTCAAATGTTGGTCTTATTTCCTGCACTAATAGAGTCCCATCAGGAAGGTCTCACCTGTGCCTGTGAGTTGGTTTACATCCCCTACTTTTTCATTTAGTGGTTCCAGGGTGTCAGGCCTTACACTGAGGTATCTGGTCCACCTGGAGTTGAATTTGATGGAAGTGAGAAATAGGGATTGAGTTCCATTTTGGCAGGTAGATGTCCAGCATTATTTGCCTTATAAATGGTCCTTTCTCTGGTGTTGATTTTGATGTATTTTTATAACAATTTGTTAGCTGTAGTTTCATGGATTTATAAATAGATTTTTTTATACACACTCCATTGGTCTCTGTGTCTGTTTCTATGCCAGTACCATGCTGTGTTTAATGCCTTGACTTTGTAGGATAGCTGGAAACAGCTGTGCTGAGTCTGCTACAGCATTCTTCCTGCTCTGGCTATCCTTGTTCTCTTCAGCTTCCATACCCGTTTAATCATGGCTTCTTTTTTCCCCTATGCCTGTGAAGGCTGTCCCTGGGATCTTGACTGACATTGCTCTGAACCCATAGATTGCCTTTGGCAGGGTGGCCATTTTCACAATATTGATTTTTCTGATCTATGAGCACTGGAGTTTTTTTCATCTTCTAGTGCCTCCAATTTATTTCTTGTCTTAATGCTTTTATTTTAGAGGTCTTTAATTTAGATTTACTCCACGGTACTTGGGCAAGGATAGCAACCGCGAATGGGGTTGTTCCTCTGATTTCTTTGCACTACATTTGTCAGTGTACAGGAAGGCTACTGACCTTTTTGTGTTGGTTTTATATCCTGTCATTCTGCTCAAAGTGTTTACTAGCTCTAAGAGCTTTGGGTGGGGTCTACAGGGTCTCTTATGTATGGAACAGTATAATCTGTAAGTAGTGAATCTTGCCTTCCTGTTTTCCTACTTATGTGTCGTATGTTTCTATCTCCTCACTAAAGGAATGATGTCAGCTTGAATATGATGAGTGACCTTTCAGATGTGACCTTGGATTAAATTTGCTAGTATTTATTGAAAATGTTTGTATCTAAATTGACCAGGAAGATCAGTCTGTGATTGTCTTTTATTGTTTAGTCTTTATCTGTTTTTGGCATCACTGTAATACTATCTTCATAAGCAGAGTGTAGAACTATTCTATCTTCTTATTATTTCATGGGAAAAGTGAATAATATTTGTGTTAGCTGTGCTAAATTTCTGCAAAGAGTACTTCTGGTCCTGGGCTTAAATTAGTTGACACTTTTATTACTGTTTCAATCTCATTGCTAGTTATGGATATCTTTAAAATATTTATTTCATCTTAGTTTAATTTTGGTATTTCTTGGGTATCTAAAACTTATGCATTTACATTTTCCAATTAAATAGAATTTAAATGTTTAAGTTGTATGTTGGTGTTTTCTGAATTGCATTGCTATCTGTCAGAATGCCTCCCTTTTGATTTCTATTTTTACCAATTAAGGTTTTTGGTCTATTAGTTTTGGTTAGTTTAGCCAATTTTTAAAATTTGGTTAATAGTTTCAAATAACCAACTCTTCACTTAATTGACACTCTTATTTTTTGTTTATATTTCATTAATTTTACCCTGATTTTAATTATTTTCCCAATATAAGCTTCGAGGCTTGGGGTATTCTTACTGTTCCAGAGCCAGAGGGTGCATAGTTATAGTTTCCATTTGACATCTCTCCAGTTGTTTTATGTGGGTGCTTAGGGCTATACACTTTGCTCTTAAAACTGCCTTCATTTAATCCCATAGATTTCATTGTGTTGTGTTTTCATTTCCACTCAATTCTGGGAATGTTTTCTTTTCCTTCTTAGCTTCTTATTTTCCTTTTTTTTTTTTTGGCCTAAAAATGCATATTTTATTAGATTAATGTAACAGTCCTATTGTTAGTACCTTTTTTAAAGTACTAAACAGAAAGCTATACTATGTACTTGGAAGACTGGGTGCAACCCCATGTAGGCCCTGTGCTTGCTGCTTCCATCTCTGCATTTCTATGAGCTTTGTTCAATTGTTTTGGAGAGCCTTGTTCTGCCAGTGTCCTCCACTTCCTGTGGCTCCCACATTCCTTCCTCCTCCTCTTCCACAGGTTTCCTAGGCTCAGAGGGGAAGGATTTGATCTTGACAACTTACTTAGACCTATGTGATACGAAGTCGCTTTTTCTGTGTAATGTCTAGCTGTGGGTCTTGGTACTTGTTTATCCCATCTGCTGCAGGAGGGAGCTTCTCTGATAATGGAGGAACAAGGCACCAATTAATAAATATAGCAAAATATCACCAGGGGTCATTTTGTTATTACTTTTTTTTTCCTTTTAAGACCAGTAACATTTGATTTTGCTGTTGGTCTCTGAGATATGTAGCCTCTGGTTCTTGGTCATCCAAGCAGTGTCAAGTATATTTCATGGAGTAGGACTTAAAATCAAATCAGATATTAGTTGGTTACTGCTACAAGCTCTGTGCCACCATTGCCCTAGCATGGTATTGATGAAAAACTGGACACAACAATCAATGGAATTTACTTGGAGACAAAGACATAAATCCACAGACATATGAATGCCAGATTTCCATAAAATAAGGTATACATACTAGAAAGACAGCATCTTCAACAAATGGGGCTGACTATACTGGATGACTGCATGTAAAATATTTCAAATAGATCCAAACCTGTCACCCTGCACCAAACTCAACTCCAAATGTATCAAAGATCTCAATATAAAATCAAATATGCTAAACTTGATAGAAGAGAAAGTAGGAAATAGCCTTGAACTCATTGGGCCAGGAAGAGACTTTCTGAACAGAGCACCATTAGTGCAAGCACTAAGATCAACAATTAATAAACTGGATCTCGTGAAACTGAAAATCTTCTGTAAGGCAAATGACACTGTTGTTTGTACATAGCCAATAGGATGGGAAATATTTTTAGAAACTTCCCATCCAATAGAGGGCTAGTATCCAAGGAACTATGTCATGAAATTCACAGGCAAATGGGTGGAACTAGAAAAATCATCCTGAATGAGGTCACACAGACCCAGAAAGGGGAATATGATCAGTGTCTTGCTCAACCATCATCAGAGAAGCTTCCTCCTGCAGCAGTTGTGAACAAATACCAAAATCCATATGTCTTAGTCAGGATTTGTATTCCTTCACAAACATCATGACCAAGAAACAAGTTGGGGAGGAAAGGGTTTATTCAGTTTACACTTTCACATTGCTGTTCATCACCAAAGGAAGTCAGGACAGGAACTCACACAGGGTAGGAACGTGGAGATAGGAGCTGATGCAGAGGCCATAGAGGGATGCTGCTTACAGGCTTGCTTCCCCTGGCTTACTCAACTTGCTTTCTTATATAATCAGGACTACCAGCACAGGGATGGCACCACCCACAATGAGCTGTGCCCTTCCACCTTGATCACTAATTGAGAAAATGCCTTACAGCTGAATCTCAAGGAGGCATTTCCTCAAGGGATGCTCCTTTCTCCATGGTAACTCCAGCTTGTGTCAAGTTGATGCACAAAACCAGCCAGTACACCATAGATCGCTAGATATTGTGCAGAGAATGAGAAATGATCTTAGCCCTATGAGATGTCACCATCAAATCCTCTCCTTGGGACTCAGAGAAGAGGAAGAAGAAGAGAAGAGGAAGCAGAAAGAGTGTAAGAGCCAGCGGATATGGAGGACACCCAGTTAACAAGTCCCTGTAAGTCAACAGGACTGACACACATACAAATTTCAAGACTGTGGCAGCATTCACAAGACCTACACAAGATGAGGTTCTAGAACAGGAACGAGAAGTGGACACATGTCCCCATCCCTAAACCAGAAGCTGTCTCCAATTGATTCCCACTTGCAAATGAAAATTTAGGTTTTCCCAAGAGAGTCTCATTGGGGGTAACAAACTACTTTTAAGAGTAGGCTATATGCCAGCATTAGATGGCCAATAGAAACTTACAGATGTAGGTTTAGACTTTTTAAAACCTATTTTTCATAAGGGTTCTGGAATGCTTTGATCCCCCTTCTATCTCACCATCCAAAGGTAGAGGAGAAAGGGTGGTATATAGGACAAGGGGATGTGGACTGGCTTAGACATAGTTCTTTGACAAAACTCCAATCTCTGTCGGGATACCAGCAGTCCAATTCAGTAGTGTCAGGGTAGAAAATATGAATCAGCAGCAGTGGTACAAATCCAGCAGAAACAGCTAGGCCTCCAATGAATCATCATGAGTCAGCGAGAGTGACCAGAACCAGCTGGACACCAGGAGAAGTTCTCTGCTGTGCCTATCTCAACAATGTGAAGTTCAGCAGACATCAAACCAACAAAGCAACCATCACTGTCCACTTAGTCCCATTTATACTCTCTCCAAATATCACATGTCCTCCCACTGGTCTTGCATCAGCAAAACATCACATGATTCTGCATCACATGATACAACCAGAACCTTCCACGTCATAAGGTCATTTTCAGAGGTTCCTTATCTCATAATGTCATGTCATGGCTTCTTTTTTGGATTTCCTTTCTGTATTTTTTATTTTTACTGTTTTTAACCCTAGAAGATATTTACAAATATGTTATGGCTTCCAGTTTAGGTTTTTTATGAAATTTCTGAATGACTGAATGAGCGGGTCTCTGGGTCTTTGTTTCTTGTTCCTCTTTGTGGACTCTTTTTCTTCTCTTTGTTTTTCTGATTTGCTAGTTTTTGTTTTGTTGTATTTATTTATTTTGTTTTATTATTATCCGTTTGAACCATGTTTTTTTTTTTCTCCTGAGAAACAAAATGTATACAGATGTGGATAGGGGAGAAATGGAAAGAAACTGGGAGGGGCAAGGGGAATCAGGGTATAATACATGAGAAAGCAATCTATTTCCAATAAAAGAAAACATTAAAGGAAACTAGTAATAAAAAGATCATGCTGGCATGGCGATTTACTTTACAGACTGTACTACTAAAGCCCTGCACTTTATTCTTTACTGAGCTGATGGTGCATCTTTATTGTCTGTACTCTGCTATCTGCCACCTACAGTCTCAATAGATGCTATGCCGATATGTGTGTCCTGTATCCAAACAAAGGATACATCATGAAAGAACTTCCAAAGTTAAACAAAAGAATTTTTTTCTTTTCTTTTCTTTTTTCTTTTCTTTTTAAGATTTTTTTCATCAAAATTCAGCTGTTATTTGGATGGCCCTGCTTTCATATGACTTCATTACTCTCTCACACAGCTTTTAAAACATTTTCTCTGTTATGTGCTTTTAGTGTTTTAACTGTAACATGCATGTCATAAGAGTTCCCCCCACCCCATCTATTTGGTATTTTGCAGGCCTCTTATGGATCTCTTTCTCTAGATTTTAGAAATTTTCTTTGATGAATATATTGTAAGTATTACCTTTTCTTTGGAGTTCTTCCTTCTATGCCCATAGTTCATAGATTTGGGCTGCCTGTGTGTGTCTCAAAACTCCTTTTTAATTTTTCTTAATCATTTTTGTTGATTGAGTGATACAGTTTCTTTACCTTCTCTTCAAGCCCTGATACTGTATCTTCTACACCATCCATCTTGCTGGTGAGCCTTCCCACTGAACTCTTTGCTCCACCACTTTACCTGCTTCATCTCTGGGTTTCTCTCACTTTATTTGATTGAATTTTCCTATCTTGAGTTGTCCTTATTATTTCAACCATTCTTTGTTTATTCCTGGGCTTCAATCATTTTATGGCCTATGCTCTTTAAATTCATTTAGGGATTTGTGTGCTTGCTTGATGCTCTAAACACACTGATCATGTTTTGAATAGTTCTTTTGAGTTCTGTGTCTTTCATTTCATATAGATGTCCTAGCAGAATATTACAGAGCTAGTGATGTTTGGAGTGGACACATTGTCTTTGATTTTCATAATTTTTGTGATGTTGTAATTGATTTTGGTACCTGAATTTTGGATATTTGTTTTCTTCTGATATAACTTTTTAGCACTGGAGCCAGAGTCCCAAAGCAAATTGGTGTCTGGTGGCTTGAGGGAGTCAACAGAATGGATCAGGAGGCCAGGTCATACACACTTCAAGGAGTTAATGTGATATGCTGGTCCAGAGTTTGAGAGGCAATGGGGAACAGGGTGGGGCCTCTGGTTAGGAATAGAAAATCTATATGAAGAGGTTGAATCTGGCCTGGAAGCAACATAGGCCAGGATACAGGATGTGTGGTTTCTATTACTATTTTTTTGGTCAGATTGTTGTGACCACCATGTTGAAACATTATGGCAGGTGGGTCCAGAGGTACAGAGCACCAGCTCACTTATCAGGGCCTGAGTCCAAGGGACTACTGCGTTGAGCCACTGTGGACCACCAGAACAAACGCATAATCAGATGGAGTCCTGAGCAATGGCAGGGTCACTGTTTTGTGTCAACTTGGCACAAGCTGGAGTTATCACAGAGAAAGGGGTTTCAGTTGAGAAAATGCCTCCATGAGATCCAGCTGTAAGGCATTTTCTCAATTAGTGATCAAGGGGGGAGGGCCCCTTGTGGGTGGTGCCATCCCTGGGCTGGTAGTCTTGGGTTCTACAAGAAAACAAGCTGAGCAATCCAGGGGAAGCAAGCCAGTAAATAACATCCCTCCATGGCCTCTGCATCAGCTCCTGCTTCCTGACCTGCTTGAGTTCCAGTCCTGACTTTTGTTGTTCCAGTCTTTTGGTGATGAACAGCAACACTGAAGTGTAAGATGAATAAAGCCTTTCCTCCCCAACTTGTTTCTTGGTCATGGTGATTGTGCAGGAATACAAACCCTGACTAAGACAGTCACTTATTAGAATATGCATGGAGTAGCTGTGGCAGGTGATTCTAAAGAAAGAGCAGGCCAATGGCCATGGTAGTATCAGGGCTCCTTCACTAGAGCCTGAGCAGGAAGTTCTATGTGAAGTGGTTCCGGGATTGGAGTAGGTGGGGTTCACAGGTGTGGGCATGGTTGTTTTGCCTGAATAAGAGCCAGAAGGCCTGGTGGAGCAGCTGTGGTGTGCAGAAGCCCCTGACTGGTGTGATGTGAAACTAAGACACAAGAAAATAATGAAGCCATATGGTATTTGTCTCTACTTGGTCTGGGTCCACTTTCTATTAATTATTGAAAAAGGGGTGTTAAATATACAAGTATGATTGTGGATATTTTGGATCTTATTAGTTCTATTAGTTTCAGTTCCTGAATTTCAGCTCAATTATTTGGTAGATACATGTGAATGTGCGCATGTGTGCATGCATGCCTATGTGTGGTTGGAGTATTTTGTAAAAAGTGTTCCCATCTCTTGTTAGGAAATATTATATTCATAACTTATCCCAGAGTCTACTTTGGCTGATGTGAATATAATGAGACCACGCAAATGATCAATGTGTCATAATTAAAGACAAAACTCACAGCAAAGTGTTAATAGACTAGTCATCTCCAAAGGCATCATGTATAGCATGGTATTTTTATAAAAGTAGAAATAGTTAAAGTAAGCATAAGCTGTATATTTATTGAAATGAATTATAAACTGCTAAAGGGAATGATAACATGAAAATGTGTCAGCTATAGGGAACAAAGAAAGAAACCAAGTTGCGATGGGGGATGGTAGCATGTGTCTGCAGTTGTCGAGATAATACGTCGTTTAGATAGTAAGATAACATTATCTAAATTGGTGTTTATTGTATTATACCAATTAGCCAAGTTTATAAAGTTTATAAAGCCAGTTAGAGACAGCAGCTGAGCTACCTGGTATATAATGATGCGGGATTTATATGGAAGGTGAGGTCTGGGACGTGTGTGTTCCAGCACTGCAAAGAAAAAAAACATTGTTACCTCATCCTCAAATTGGAGTTACACTTGATTGTTCTATATAACGGGACATGGAAACGTAGACATACATGACAACTGCCTTGTGGTTATTAAAACCATAATTACTATATTACTTTGTCATTTTCTTTTATTGTTTGCAACTGATAAAGTTACTGGTTACAGGAATGTCAGTCACTTGCCAATCACCCACTTAATCCCAAATATAAGCTTTTATATATATATATTTTACATTTTAGATTTTATAATGTGTCAATGTTTTTTATTGAAAAATGAATTTTTATATAATATGTTCTGACTATCGTTTCCCTTCCCCAATTCCTCCGAGGTCCTCTCCACCACCCCACCCACCCAAATCTACACCCCTTTTGATCTCTCTCATTAAAAAAAACCAACAGGCATCTTTCAAAAGGAAAATATAATGATAAAATAAAAATAAGCGAACCTGAATAGGTCAAAACAAATGAACAGAAAAAAAAAAAAAAGCTAAAGAAAAAGCATGAGAACCACATATAAAAACAGAGACACACATTCGTTACAGGATTTTCCCTGTCCAATTACATTAGGGCAATAGGAGCCCTGTGATTGGACAGGGAACAGAGAGGCAGAGCTAAGGGTTGCACAGGTGAGAGAAAGGAAGATGGCAGCTGACGTGAACTGGTATAGCGATGGTTGTGTTCTCATAAAGGTTAGAATTTTGGGATAAGTTGTCGAATCTAGGTGGGCAGCTTTTATCATTATCAATTGGCTCTGAAACTATTGTAAATTGTGTCTTTATTGATACATAAATCGGATTGGCTAACTATATACTTAAGAGTTTTAATTCTACTGGGTAATTGGGTGCTGAGATGGCTGACCGGGGGTGGGCGGTTGTTGCATGGGCCTGGTGGCAGAGATCTGCCAGGGGACTCAGGAGCTCTGGCACAGGGTGACTGCTGAGTGAGACGCACCGGGGGAGCCTGTTCTCCTGCGGAACTAGCACAGGAACGTGCTGGCTCATTTTTTTAATATTTCCTGCAACACGCATTCACACACACAGAAATCCTATAAAGACAAAATCAGAAATCATCATATAAAAGCAAAAAACCTATATGCTTAAGAAAATGTGTTCAGACAAAAAAAAATAGATAAAAATTTTGATAGACACATTAATCTACGGAATCCAGTTGAAGACCCATACTTTTCTTTAAAGAGACTTCTTACTGTAAATAGATTCCTTACTCACATTAATTTAATGAGTAGTAAGTATTGGTATTTACATTACACGGACCTTCAGGAATGAAAAGTGGGTGTTTGAAGACTCCTAGTCTGTCATGGTGTAACTAGGATACAGGAATTTGACATTTAAACCACTGTCTGATGCTTGCTTGCTTTGTGAGCTTAGAGATCCAGAAATAATGAAAGTCTTCTCTTCATTTTACATTATCAAGCAATTATACATTTCAAATGTGTTTTATTTATCTGAGTTCCAGAGGATAGTTTCTCCCAGTGGCCTTTTTTTTTCCTCTGTAGATCTTCAGTAATTGAATGTAAGGAATATTGCAAATTACTAAGATCATGATATTTTACTACTGCAGTCTTTAACTGTATCAAAATGTCTCCAGTCAGCACACACCTAGTGGAAGCATAGTATCAGTATTCTGATAGACGATGTACTGTTTAGCATTATCACAGTGCCCTTTATACTGTGTGAGGATCAAAGGTATGCTATGCTGAGAAAATCTACTGGAAATGTTTCTCTAAAATCTCAGTTGGACATAAGTACTTTTAGCAAGAATAAAAGTATTTTCACATTGATATATGCACATTGTTGTCTGGTCACAGTTTTTTTGCATCTTCCTAGTGTACTGCAGAATATAAACACACCTTTATATGCACTGGGAAAGGAAATGAGGCGATGAGAAAACTAATACCACTATAAATTAATTTTTCCCTTTTATGGGTTTTAAATCACATTCATATATTATGCATGAGTTAATCTTTTCAAAAATTTATGCTGCACCTGATATAGCTCTAATTCGAGGAATTAGCAAAACTTGCCACCTGGCTAATGCACAGTACAACTAGACTGAAGCTTGAAGTTCTGACCCCCTAGACCTGACTCCGCTTGGTCTGTTTCAGGATCATATTTCTCCTGACCATGTCTGCCCACGGCCACATGTGCCCTGGATTGCAGCCCTGGGGTTTGAGCACAGCAGGCACATGGTCTTTTATATGAAGACTGTGTTTATCTATGACTTTTCAGACCCCTCTTTTCAGCTACTATTTTCTTGCTTCTATCAATCACAGCTGGGAGCAACCACAGCCATCCACCTGATGAAATCGGAACGTATGAAGTGATTTCTTTTCTACAAGATCAGACCATTATGAGTAATTTAGACTTTGAGTTGGGCAGAGGAGAACACTAGGCTGTGAGGAATTTAATCTCCTCTCAAATCTTCAGGCCAGGGCAGAGTCATAGAGTTCAAAAAAAGTTGGAAAAATCTTCCTAGTAATATGATTTCAAGGCTTCAGAGAAAGCCCTTCTCTGGACAAATTCTCATCATATATATATATATATATATATATATATATATATATATATATATATATATAACGTTTTTAAGGGACCACAAGACCCTTTCTTTTCTAAGAGAGAAAAGTGACAATCTATGTAAGTCTCTCTGGGTAAAGTAATGCTGGCCATCTGTGTATGTGTGTGTATGTATATATGGTATTTTGATAACTTGTGGCTCATTCATTACCCAGATTCTCTTTTGTTATTGCTATTGTCGTTGTTGTTTCTATTTTTCTCAGCAGCTCTCTGGAGTATGTTTTATTACTGTCCTCATGTTTCCAATGAAGAAACAAGTAGAGAGACACTTGAGTGGCTTGTCCTGTGTCATTCCATCAGACAGTACATGAACGGAGTTTCAAATCAAAGCAATATTTATACTATTTTTTAATGTAACAATATACTATATGGGCTTTATAGAACAGGATGAAAGAAAAAGAAAAATGTAATTCTTGGCCTCAAGAATATGGACTCCAGAAGAGAAAACAAATTGATAACAGTACTTAAAGTCATGGAGACGTTCAGGGGTAAGGGGGCTGTAGAACGGGCATAGGATTTCTGGGAGATTACACGGTCGGATCAGCTAGGAATCACACTTCCGGGGGGGGGGATGGTAGATTAGGTGGGAATATTTAGTGGCACGTGTGTGGAGAGCGGACTTTTATGATGAGAGGTACAGGTGAGAGCAGAGTCTGTCTCTAGGGCCTCCAAATCCCAGTCCTCCTTTCTAAGTATTCAAAACGAGCATTAGTTCTTGGAGCTGTCTTGGCTCACAGTGAAATCAGCCAGAAAGAACATGCACACTCCTTCGTGTAACCCATTCAGCTTCCCCCAGAATGAACATTCCACAGCAGACTGCAATATTAGCTAACGTCAGTGAACCTACACTAACACTCCATTGTCACCCCTGGCTCACCTTTGTCCATTGTCACCCCTGGCTCACCTCTGGCCTATATGGTTAGGAAAATGTATGCTGGTGCCTACCAGCCATTAGTGGCACCACACAGGAGAGTTTCCTTCCCTTGAATGCTCTTGTGCTCCATCTACACATCCTTCCCCAGTTCTGTAACCCTTGGAAACCTACTATTTCCACAGCTGTGCCTTTGTTCAGGAATGTCAAATAGTTTGAATCGCACACTGGGCCTTTTCCAGATTGGCTCATTTTACTTTGCTGTATGCTTTTAAAGTTCTTTCATGTCTTTTCATAGCTTGCTATTACATTTTCTTTCAGCACTAAGTACTGTCTGTATGTGTCCCAGGTTATACACTCGCCTGAAGAAAAGTGTCTCCATTGCTTCCAAGTATACGAAGTTATGAATAATGCTACCATAAATATCTACAGGTAAACTTTTAAAATCCCACGATGTGTTGCATATGCATGTGTGCATGTGCACATGCATGCACACGTGTGTGTGTGTGTGTGTGTGTGCATTCATTTGCCACAGTGCATGTGTGAAGACCACAGAACAACTTCAGATGTTAATCCACCTTGCTTGAAGCAGGATCTTTCTTCCATTGTTCACAGTTCCATGCTTAATGACCAAAGAGCACAGTGATTCTCACTGTAAGAGTGCTGTAATTACAGACGTGTGCAACTGCCACCAGCTTTCTGTGTGTGCTGCAGCGTCCACATTCAGATTCTCACATACATGCAGCAAGTGCTTATCAACTGAGCCATAACCCAGCTCTCCATGTGTTAACTCCTATGTGCAATGTAACTTTTTACATATTTGTAGAACTGTCAAGCAGGTTGATTTCTGGATCAATGGTGGTCATAAGTTTAGTTTTGTTAAGAAAGGACCACACACAGACTTCCAAAGTACCATTTCACATTTACTCAAACAATAAAAAAAGCAGTGCTATTGTTTCATGTCTTCACCAGCATTTGCTGTTGTGTTTCTGATGCATCTGTAGCCTCCTGTCCTGTTTAAACTTCCATAATGCTATATGATGCTGAAAATCATTCATGGCTATATTTTTGTCTTCAATGGAAGATTCTCTAGTAAGGACTTTTCTCCTTTATGCTTGACTTTTTTGTTCCCTACTGTTGAGCTATCTGGTGTGTGTTTGTATTTAGAAAGGTACTTAATACCTATGAGTTTTACCATTTTTTTCTCTCTTACTCTGTCTTCACGGTTGACATTATCTTTGTCACAGTAGAAAACCTGACATTTTAACAGAGCACATCTATCAACTCTTCCTCTAATAGACTGAGCCTTTGGCAATAAATGAAAATAAGTTTTCACCATATCCAAATAATTCTGAACGGTATGCTGTGTGTCATCTTGGAGTTGTGTGAATTTGCTGTGATGTATTTTGATGGATATGATGTGAGAAGCAAATTTCTGTGCTCAGAGTCATTCATTTGCAGGTGGAAGTGCTGGTGTTCACCTACTACTTCTTGTCTTTGCCTCTCCTACCACGTGTTTGCATCTGTGCTTGTCAGTTTGGGGGCTCTCTATTCTGAATGACTGATCAGTTTCTCTATCCCTGTGTCCATGCTGTTGGCTTCATGTCTGCAGCTTATTGTAAGCGTTAAGGCTCACTAGTGTCAGTCCTCCTACTTGATTTCGGTATCACTTCTGTTATTTCACATCCTCTGCTTTCTGCTGTAAAGATGCAGTTTACACCTCGGAGAACCAAACTCTTGTCAAGTTGAGTCTTTCTACCATTCAGGAACATTAAACACCTCATTTATCTAATTTGGTTTTTTTGTTTTGGTTTGGTTTGGTTTTTTGGTTTGTTTTTTCTTCTTCTATTATACTTTTGTGGTTTTTCTAGTTTACTTTGTTCAAATTGTGACGTATTTATTCATGAATCTTTAATTTGGGTATTTGGGGTTTTTTTATTGTCATGCTATGATTGCTGTTCAGAGATCTGTGCTACAACTCTGCGTGTTTAGAATTGTGCTTGGTGCCTGATACCACTGAGAGTAAATTCTCAGTCACTGTCACTTAAATGCCTCTCCTGCTCCCCCACCTCTTTCCTCAGTGTTGTCATTACAGATGTGTCAATCCAGTAACACATTACAGTTGTCCCACCACTCCAAAAGTCCTATTTTACCCATTGTTTACAAGTCCTTTTTATCTGCTTGGATAGCCTCTGTTCATATAACTGAAGCTCACTTATCACTGCGGTTGGTTTACATGCTAATAAGCCAATCAAAAGTATTCTACATGTTTTTGCCACTTTATGTTAACTTTTCTTAATTGTTAGGAATTCCACATATGTAGAAAACTAAACATTACCATGTCAACCCATTTTTCCCCTCCAAGCCTTCCCAAAACATGGTCCCCTACCAACATTTAAACATAACATCTTTATTAAACTACAATTATATCTTCTTCCTTTTCCCTTTCCTTTCTCTACCCTTCCCATGCCTCTCAACACTCTTCCCACTGCTGCCTCTCAAAATCATAATATAGTTTAATTGTTATTGCCTCTTTTTTGGAGACCAACTAAGTCTAATTTGTATTCTCTATTTTTGTTAGAGTAATGTTTATCTCTAATCTTTCTCTCTTGGAATTTTTGTATCTGATTCCAATGCCTGAATTATAGTTCCTGGAATGCTAATTACTTTTAAGTATCTAACACAATAACTCTGACATTACTATCACATTTGAATATGGTCCTCATCTTTACTATATAAACATAATTTATGTATATTATGTTTATTTGGTGTAGAACATTTATTTTTGTTTGCTGAGACAGGGTCTTACTCTGTGACAAAATACTTAAAGCTCTCTACACACTCAAAGGTGACCTTGAACCTGTAGCAGAACTTCTGCCTCAGCCTTTCAAATGCTGGACAACTCATCTATTATATATGTTTACATAAAATCAATGTATGGTGTGTGTGTGTGTGTGTGTGTGTGTGTGTGTGTGTGTGTGACTGTCTCTCTGCTTTTTTGTATGTCTTGAAATATTTTGTGGAAAACCAAATGTGATACATTGTATAAAAAGAACTTAAATAAATTAGTCTTCAAGAGGTGCTGCAGATGTATGAAATAGGGAACTGTAGTCCTGTGAGTAGGTCATATTTTTAGGGAGCTTTTTTCTAGAGTATAAGGTCTGAATATATTCCTTCTTTTTACTCCTTAATTGGAACAGGGCTGTCTTAGTCAGGGATTTTTATTCCTGCACAAAACACCATGACCAAGAAGCAAGTCATGGGGGAAAGGGTTTATTCAGCTTACACTTCCACATTGCTGTTCATCACCAAAGGAAGTCAGGACAGGAACTCACACTGGGCAGAAACTAATGCAGATACCATGGAGGGATGCAGCTTATTGAATTGCTTTCCCTGGCTTGCTCAGCTTGCTTTCTTATAGAACCCAGGACTAACAGCCTAGGGATGGCACCACCCACAATGGGCCCTCCTACCCTTGATCACTAATTGAGAAAATGCCTTACAGCTGGATTTCAAGGAGGCATTTCCTCAAAGGAGGCTCCTTTCTCAGTGATAACTCTAGCTGTGTCAAGTTGACACACAAAACCAGCCAGTACACAGGTAGAAGATGGTTTGAGGTTTTTTCTTCCACACAGGATAAAGGAAGCTTGACCTAGGTAATTCTTTTCCAAGGCCACTTTGATTCTGATAAAGCTCAAACACATTAGACACTTAAATTGGTTTCTATTAAAAGTCAGACTTATTAACAGAATGAACTGAAAAAATTTCCAATTAGTTCATTTGTCCTCCTCTCTATAATCCTATGGACATCTTTCTTTAATGTAAACTCCAAGACCTAGGAAGAGTTACTGGGACTAAAGTTCAGAAAAGCATTGGAAAGATTCCTTAAAAGTCCAGCCCAGAAGTAGGGGCAAAAAGATTGTATGAGCAAAATCAAGGAGTTTGCTGTGAGATTGTGTCTCCTAGTAACATCAAAAGTCATGCCCATAAAGTTTCAAAAAAATGACCACCCAAATGTGAGCTGATAGAAAAGGATACCACTGAACATGCCAACCCAGACCAGGAAAAGCCCGTGAGGCCTCAGCCCTACACAAAGAACTACAGGCTACTAAAATAAGCTGAGAGTAGGAGGGGTGGTCTTCCCTAGGGAAGAGTGCTCCAATTGTTTATCCAGTGCCAACTGGTCAACAATGAGAACACATATACAAGTAACATTATGTAGAACCAACTGGTTATATTTAGGGATGTATTTTTATGTTTTAATTGTTTTATTTATTTACATTCTAAATGTCGCTCCCTTCCCTGTACCCCCTCCAAGAGTTCTTCACCTCATCCACCATCCCCTTTGTCTCAGAGTGGGTGCTCCTCCCAATCCCCCACCCCATCACTACCCCACTATCCTCACCCACCCACCCACAGCCCCCTTCCCTGGGGCATCAAGTCTCTACAGGATTAGGTGCATCCTCTCCCGCTGAGGCCAGGCAAGGTAGTCCTCTGCTACTTATGTGCCAAGGGCCAAGGACCAGCCCATGTATGCTCCTTGGAGGGATATATTTATATACACAAATGTGTATTTACTGAAAAGAGGAGTATATATGTTAAAAAGAGCAGGATGAGTATATGGGAAGGTTTAGAGGGAAGAAGGCTAGGGACACATTGTAATCAAATGATGTCAAAAATACAAGATAAAAATAAGCTAAAAACCACTCCATTCCATAGCACAGGAGTCTGCACTGAGCCCACATGAGTTTGTCATGTAAAATTCTAGTTTTCCTATCTTTGTACTGCTTCCACTGGAACCTTGTATGTGGTCTACATTCTATCATATTTGGACTTCTATAAATGTTTCTATCACTTTGTAAGTGGCCATTTTCCTTCTAACCTCCCTTCCTTAATATTTCTATGTTTTAATTGTTGGAAGGACTAATAATTTTGTTATGTGTACTGAAATGCCTGGAAACACTCTGGTCAACGATTCTGTCCACCATATCCAGATCAGAGATAGCTCTGTGAAAGCAGTAGGACACTGTTGGGACCGAGGTTGTCATATTTTGAGATGAGAAAACAAATGAATGAGTTTCTTTTGATGGATCACAGACTCTCTCCCCACAGGATCATATAAATCACAATGACAAATGGACGCTGAAACTCATTTCATAAATCCAGGTCCAGTTTCCAAAGGTGGCATCTTGAAATCTCAAAATATGTGCTCAGTGTTTCAAATACAAACCTGCAATCCAACTCCTGCAGGAGTTAATGTGTGTTAGCATTTTAACAAACTGAGCCACTTCAGTAGCCTATTTATCAGTTCAAGCTATTTGAAAATGTTGCAACCATATGTCGTCCATTGAAATGAATACTAAACACTGCATTTATAAATAGTAATTTATGACTCATAAATGCCTTTGCCATTAGAACCATTCTGCCACTTTGAATAGAATTGATAGCAGGTTCTGAGCTCTGTGCTGTGTACATATTATTTTTTCTCTCCTTTTTGGGAATGTTATACACGTAGCTTTAGTGCTTCATGGAAATGTTATTTTTAAAAAAGCTGTGTGTATCAAAAAGATTGTGTTTTATTCTAAATTTCCATATTCATAAATTTGATAGGCAGGTTAAATGTGTGTGGGGGGTATATAGATGCAGCAGTGGGCCATTATATGTTTCTATAGGCAAAGATTATAGAATTACCCTAAAATGCAATGTCTTGCTTTATTATCCATCCAGGCCTTGGGTTAACCTATGTAATTGCAACTGCTTGGTGTCTTCATTAATATCTCCTCACCCCTCTTTCCTAAGAGATAGAATGCCTGCTTTTGCACTGGAGATATGACACCTGGGACAAAGATTATGTTATTAACTTCTCTTTCATTATGATGGCAAAAATGACTAGCCAGGGAAAGCAGAAAAAAATTGTGAAACCTTCTTAAATATGGCATAAAAATTTAACTAACCAGCCTCTAGCCAACTCCAGCATGGCTAACGGGGCTCTGACCGGCCTTCTTTCCCCCCCCCCCCCCCCCCCCCCCCCCCCCCTCCCAAAAAAAAAAAAAAAAAAAACATTCCTAAAGCTAGCCCTCAAGGTCTAGTCTCTTGTTTGCTCATTTCCTCCTCCTGAGGCTGACTACCAAGGTCCAGCTATCAAAATATTAAAGTCTGGCAATCAAAAACCTCTTTGGCTCATCTAATTAACATACTCAATAAAAATCAAAATATCTTGTCCTAACATGGGTTTTCCCTTTTCTCTTTATAAACCTCCATTTTCCTGTGGGCCAAGTCTATCTCCTTTCAATCCAGTGGTAGTCCTTTGTCCCGTCCCTCCAGGGCAAATATTCCTTCCCACTCTTCCTTGCTCCCTTCCTACTCATCCCTCCTATCTCCTACCTTTGTCTCTTATTCCCTACCCTTTGTCTCTCTGGGGTAAATAAATCTTCCTTGTGCTGAGAACTTGGTTTGGGGGACCCTGAGCTGATAGTGAAGACTTCAATAGCTAGATGAATTTATATGTTTGTACTTGTCTTTTCTTAATCTTCTCCACTACAAAAGAAGATACAAGAGTGGCCCTTCAATGACCATTCAGAGCTTAGCACTGTGGACTGATTGAATTAGACTTGTAATAAGTCTGTACCCTTGACAAACCCATGAAGCCATATTTTTGCCCTGGAAAATCTAACTCAGACTACTTTATGTGGGAATAAAACTTTCCTGCTTACATCGTCATGGGTACTGTCATGGAGGAACACAGCCATGGCTTAACTGATACTATGACAGGATATATTAACTTACCTATATAATATCACAGACTTTGTTGTGTGACAAGGCTTTTCCTGGATACACACACACACACAGACACATACACTCACACACACACATTTCCTCTTACCCCAGATAGTGATCCCATGATGGATCTAATTACTGATATTACCAAAGTCTAACTTAGTGGAACAATGAGTCTTATTGGGGTTACTTACAAAAATATGGGTGAGGAGTTACTCGGGAGAAGAGATTACTCAAAGACAACTATATCACCAAAGCCCACCTCAGCGTATGTAACACCTCACAAAAGCTGGGAATCTGGAGCATACTGTGTGAAGCACAACAGGTTAGAGAGTGTCCTTTCCTGGTGCCTCAAGTAATCTTTCTTCCAGGCCACTCAGTGCTTCTTTCAGGCTACTGGTCTGGTTTCAGTCTTCTTTATGGATTGGCTTTTCTGGGAATGACTCTTCAACAGTGTTGATGATTGTTTACAAGGAGAATGTGAATCTGGTCAGTTTCAGGGACTTCCGGAAGCTATTTTGAGTTGATTAACTACAGGCTTAAGGGGCTTCATGGGAGATGGAATGTTTCAATCTTGGAGGAAATTGCTATAAACAAACCTCCATTTGACTTGAGCAAATTTCTAGAATCCTGGTCTTGGAGACTTGGTTAATGTTTCTGGTTATTTGTACCCTGTCTTCTGTATTTAATGGGGCATCTACAGGCATCATCATACTTTAGAATAGCTTATAAGATTTTAATCGTATAAGCATGATCACCCAACAGATGGAAGGAAGTATCTACCTCATGGGTAGTGTTCTGGTATCCTGAAGACAAATTACATTAGAAAACAGGAGGTCCAACAGATCACTGTAAATTAACATGTACCTTACATGCTGGAAAATTCATGCTGTATTTATTAATACCTGACTATTTATCATTCATCAATAATATAATAGATATTTGTAGATATTAAGTATATATTTTATTTCTGTGTTCTACATATGATATTTAGAACATGTTCCACAGTGAGAGTATTAGTATGAATTTCTGACTGTTTTGGAAATCTGTAACTTTAATATTAAGTTAGTTCAGACCATAAAATTTCTTTCCAGGGAGAATCTCCAGCGTTTGAGATTCCAGTACAGCACAGCAATGGGGTAAGATGAGAAGCAAATAGATTCATTTATTGAGCCTCTAGAACCGACAAAGTAATTCCTCATCGCTGAAAGCATATGAAAAATTGTAACCTTGAAAGAGGATGATTCCAAGCATGAGAATGAGAAGAGGGTTTTCCATTTGTTTGGGAGAACTGAGTTTATCATTCTCTCTTAAGCTGTCTCTGCTCCCCTCTCACATTCTGAAGGAGTCTAATTCTAGGGCACCCTCTTATCTGAAGTGAGGGATATTTTATAGCATTAAAATAATTCAATTGCTTAATTTAAAAGTACCTGCTATGAGCATATTACCATTTTAAGCACTGTGATTCACAAAATCTGAACGTCTTTAAAAAGTTATAATTTATGAGCAATGAAGGAATAAAAAAATCACAAATTAAAAATTGACCATACTGCTACAGTAAGACACAGCTCATAAAGTGCCAAGCACAAGGACCAAGATTAGATTCCGAAAAAATACGCATTACAAAATAATCAACAAAAACAAAACAAACACACAAAAACACACTCTTAATGCTTGATATTGTTATGTGTGCTCCAAACCCCAGCACTGGTGAAGTGGAGAGGGGCAGGCCCTCAGTATTCTACTTGCACATGCAACTATACATACACGTGTACCTGTACATATGGACATGTGCACACCCATATTAATTATGCAGAGCATAAACAAATCACAGTTTTTTCCGTATTTTTTCCACTTACACTCAAGCACAAGAATAACATAAATTCAACTTACTGATCCACAGAGCTTTATTTTATTGACTTAATTATTTAATTTGAGACACTGTGTAACCAAAGACAGTCTGGAACTCACTGTGTAGAGCACACTGGCCTTCAGATGCTTTTAAAATGATTTTCTAAGCTTCTTACCTTCTTTAGTTTCATCTCTTGATTAGTGGAAATGTGTATAAATTACACAAACTAGTATATATGTGATATCCAGGAACTGTTGCATTGACTGTGGTGGTGAAAGACGTATGTGAGGGCAAGGATGCCATGATGGAAAAAAATAATGAAAATGTTAGGAACTGCTTATCTAAAAAGACTTGCTTAAAACAGAACTTGGAGATGGATCAATTTCTTTTCATTCAATTGGAAAACCTATACAAAAATAAAAAGAATGATATCTACCCATGTGCTAAATATCAAACAAAATTGTATTTATTATATTTACTATATTATATTTTTTATGTACATTGGAGTTTTGCCTACATGTATGTCTGTGTATGTATGCTGCAAGCCTTGAAACTGGAGTTACAGACAGATGTGCACTTCCATGTGGGTGCTGGGAATTGAACCAGGGCCCTAAGAAAGAACAGCTAGTGCTCTTTACCCACTGAGCCATCTCTGCAGCCTCCAAAATTTGAATTTTAATTGATGGTTTTCTTTAGCTCCTTGAAGAAGGAAAATACTTCATGTAGCCTGGAAGATAAATTCTAACTCTTGGGATAAATGTGTGCTCTTCCTTCCATTTCTGGAATAAACATTATTAACGGCATTGACAATCACTGTTGCATTTTATAGGCAGAATTGAAGGATTCCAGTATTTCCAGGCCTTGGTGCATGTACACTGCTATAGTCTTTCAGTCAAATACTAATTTAGAAGGTGTTGTGATTGATTTTGACAATGTCATTAAGGTCCCAAATCAGCTGATCTTACCACAGGAAACTTAAACTCAAAACCTGTGACCTAACAGCAAGCCAGTAAAAGATGAGTCTCAGAGAGGACTCTTCCAACTGTGGGAGATTTTTTGGACAGGAATTTTTCATTTTGCTTTTGAAGATTGACAGGGGCAAGGAATTCCTCTAGAGAATCCTAAACAGTTTATAATAGCTGTGTGCTTACAGCTAAGCGGCAGGGAAGAGACCACCCCCCAACATAAAACTATGAGAAACTGAATTCTTCCTTCAGTTTGAATGAGCTTGGAAGAGAACCCCCTGCCTTTGATATTGTTCTAACTTGATCTATCCTAAAATATAGGAACTGGACAAAATACAATTTCTGTGAAAATTATAATGAATTTTATGGCTTTTTAAAGCATCTTAAGTACTTCTGTTTGTGTTAATTTTCTATTCAGAAACTGAAAATTGACATTTGTGGTGGTATAAGTTGGAATGGCACCCATAGATGCAGGTGTTTGAATGCTTGAACATAAAGAGTGGCACTATTAGTAGGTATGGCCTTGTTGGAGTAGGTGTGGCCTCATTGGAGGCGTTGTGTCACTGTAGGGGTGTGGTTTGAGGTCTCCTATGCTCAAGCTCGGCCCAGTGTAGAGCATTTAGTCTCCTCCTTGCTGCCTGGAGATCAAGATATAGAATTCCCAGCTCCTCCTCCAGCACCATGTCTACCTGAATGCTTCCATGTTTCCCAGCATGACAATAATAAGCAAAACCATAATCCAGCTCCAACTAAGTGTTTGCCTTTATAAGAGCTGCCGTGGTCATGGTGCACTTCACTGCAATGAAACCCTAACTAAGAGACATTTGTTTTCCACATTTAAACCACATGTATGTACATTGTGTCAAATATTCTTACTTATAAATATTATGAGGTTTTCTCTAGGACTGTTAAGATTTTACCCTGCTGTTATATACAGCTTCACTTTGATTTTACTTTTCACAGATAAAATAAATAAATAAACAAACTGTTGGCATTACTCTAATAACAACCCAATTTACAAACAGAGGCAATGGGCTGATGTTGAATAATTGTGTGTGGTTTGTTAATTCAAGGTTAATAGAGTCTATGGTACAATTTACTTCTTCATTTCTTAACAGCATTTGCTTCTAGGTTTTTATTCTCTCATTTTCATAAACCTTAAAACTGTTCTAACTTACTGTATTGGCTATTCTGTCAATGTGATTTTGGAAGAGATAATTACATTTGCTTCCAGAAAAATAGCCTACAGATGAGCCAGAGGTGCATTTCCTTAATTGGTGATTGATGCAGGAGGCCCCAGTCTACTGTCGGTGGTTCCATCATGGGGCAGAAGGTCCTGGATGTTAAAAGAAAGTAGGTTGAGCAAGTCATAAGGAACAAGTTAGTTAAGGAAACCTCCATGGAAGCAATCAGCTTCCTTTGCTGCCTTCAGGTTCCTGTCCCAGTTTCCTGAGATGACAGACTGTGGAGCAGAACTAAAAGCTGAAATAAACATTTTCCTCCATAGCTCTTTTGATCATTGTGTTTTATCACAACATTAGAAAGCCCAACACACTTGTTTAAACATGACTAAATTTCTTCATAACAGTGTTGCTGATACAATCCTCAGTAACTAATATATTTGAGGACATGGTTAATGCAATTTTAAAAGTGATAATTTCTCTTTATCCCAGCTATCTCCCAAAATAAATGAGACAGAAACTATAAGATTATTTAATCAAGCTTTGTAGCAAAATAGCTGAACAGTTATCAATCTATTCCAATCCTCTGAGCTAACCTGGCTACAGCCTAGCCAAAATACCCCATAGACTTGCATTTTAGTATTTGTCTGACTCTCTGCTCCAGCTATGTTCTCATAATGGCTCCTGGACCCTCTCCTGGTGGTGAATTCTCTCTCTCTCTCTCTCTCTCTCTCTCTCTCTCTCTCTCTCCTCCTCCTCCTCCTCCTCCCCCTCTCTCCCTCCCTCCCTCCCTCTCCCTCCCTTCCTCCTTGCCTCTCTCTCTCCCTCTCTCTCCCTTTCTCTCTACCTCTCTCCCCCTCTCTCCCTCCCTCCCCCCTGTCTCTCCACCCTTGTCCCTTGGCTGATCCACTTTTATTGACAAATCAGAGAATAAATGGGGAGCAATGCTGATCAGAGAATAAATGGGGAGCAATGTCTACACAGCATTCGGGCATTACAACGCCATATCTGGATTGCAACCAGATATGGGGGTAGAGAAGTCAGCTTGTGAGTAATACAAGGATAATCTTTACAAAATGCACTGTAACATTATGCCTACAAGATACAGTGCAACAAACATACACATAAGTACTGTGTAAGCAAAATTACGCAAGATGACACAGCACTCATATGAGCCTGACATTCACAATGAATCCTACTGTTACTATCACACACCCTGACTGTCTTCTTTCCCTTCTTAGTCCTTTTTGTGTGGAGGAGAGGTATTCTCAACCACTGTAGAACAACAAATGAATCAATTAAAAACTTTGAGAATAATCCCTTGATGTTACACCCAGAAGAGATATTTTGGTTGCAGTATGTTTGTATTACATTTTGCCATATGTTAAATTTTTTCTCATAAATTCCTCTGCAACCCTTAATACAATTTTGTTAGTCCTATACCCACACACATATTTCTTTCTACATTTAATGTTAAGGGTGCTTTTGATAAAAGCTGCATAAATAACCAGAGATTCCCCGTATGTCCCTCTCTAACGTCGTTTAATGATCACAGATCATCTAAAACCAAGAACAACCCTGTCTTCTAACAGACTTTGGTTTGAATTATGCTAGTCGTCTAAAGTTCTTTATTCACTTCTAGAACTCCTCTAAGGACTCCACACGTATGTACTTGTTGTTTTCCCTTACATACCTCGTTGTTTTAATCTCTTCTCCAATCAGTTTCTGCTGGGTGCCATGAAGGCCTGATTTCATGTTTTCTCTCTGTTTCTATTTCCTCTGTGACTCAAAGACTTACAAGAAGGGTCATGCCTCTCTGCCTGGGACCTTCTTTGTCAGGAACTCCAACTGACAACCCTCATGAGGCTTCCTTAGTCTATTTCTGCTAGAAGTTCTGAACACCGAAATGGATGATGTTTTACTATATGCTTAGTGAAATCACTCATGTAAAGTCAATGGCACATATATATGCATATGGAAGCCAGGGGTAGACACTGAGTGTCTGTCTTTACTTTAAAAAAAGTTCTTTATATATTGTGCCATCTCTCCAGCCTTGTTATTTTTCCAGGTCTTGATGGCACTTCCTAGTGTCATTAGCAATGTGTATTATCTAATTTTATTTTCTATTAGTACTGAGAATTGACCATATGTGAAGTCCAAGCATTCTACCAATGTGTTCATATCCCTCATTCTATTCTTGATAAAACCCTGGCTGGTTTTCTGTCAACTTGACACAAGCTGGAGTTATCACAGAGAAAGGAGCATCAATTGAGAAAATGCCTCCATGAGATCCAGCTGTGAGGCATTTTCTCAATTAGTGATCAAGGGTGGGAGGGCCCATTGTGTGTGGTGCCATCCCTGGGCTGATAGTCCTGGGTTCTATAAAAAAGCCAGCTGAGCAAGCCAGGGGAAGCAAACCAGTCAGCAGCATCCCTCCATGGCCTCTGTGTCAGCTCCTGCTTCCTGACCTGCTTGAGTTCCAGTCCTGACTTCCTTTGGTGATGAACAGCAGTGTGGAAGTGTACGCTGAATAAACCCTTGCCTCTCCAACTTGCTTCTTGGTTATGATGTTTGTGCAGGAATAGAAACCCTGACTAAGACATGAACTTGATTTTCAATACAGAGTTTTGTAAGTTAACCAGGGAGGCCTTAGACTCAAACTTTCCCGCTTCAGCCTCCAGGGCAACTGGGGCCACTGTTCCTGGCTTAATTTCAGCCTTAATATCTTAGTGAAGTCTCCCTTTCCTACTCTGTTCTATTGGAAACATTTTAATTTAGCTGTTTGATTTCTACAAGAATTGGCATGTTCATACAATATGTGTCATATTTGTAGTTTACTAAACCTTGATTTATTTAGAGTAACCATGTTTGGGTTTATTTGTTTGTTTGATTGGCGGGTTATTTTGTGTTATTTGATTAGGTTCAGCTTTTGTTTGTCTGTTTTGGTTTCTTTTCTGTCTTTCTTTTTTGGTAGGACTTTTTTCTTTTCTGAAAAAAAAAACACTAAATATTTTTGTGTTAAAAGTTATGGGACAGTTTTCTGTAATAGTCTAAAAAGGTCCATTCATTCACACTGAATCAAGATGCTTCCTTTTTTCTATTTTTCTTTCCATAATTTATTTTTTATTATTCATATTAGATTCTACTCCCAGTCCCCTCACTCCTCTCCTCCCAGCCCCATCCTTACAAATCTTCCCCATTACCACTCCCATTCTTCTCAGAGAAGAAGAAGCCCTTCTTGGGTACCAATCCCACCCTAGGACATCTAGTCCCAGCAGGACTGAGCACCTCCTCTCCCACTGAGGTCCAACCAGGCAGTCCAGTTAGGGGAAGGGGATCCAATGGCAGGCAACAGAGTCAGAAGCAGCCTCAACCCCAATTGTGAGAGGACCCACATGAAGACCAAGTTGCATATATTCTACAAATGTGTGGGGATCCTAGATTCAGCTCCTGAATGCTCTTTGATGATTCAGTCTCTGTGAGCCCCCATAAGACCAGGTTAAGTCTCATTTTGGTGTCTTGACCCCTCTGACCTGCTCAATTCTATCCCTCACTCTTCCACAAGACTCCCCAAGTTCTGCTAGATGTTTGACTGAGGGTCTTTGCATGTGTTTCCATCTGCTGTTGGATGAAGCCTCTCAGGAGATAGTTATGCTATGTTCCTGACATACTGGTATATTCCTGGGTCTGTGTTACCTCCCTCAGGATGATATTCTCAAGTTCCATCCATTTGCCTGCAAATTTCATGATGTCTTTGTTTTTAATAGCTCAATCGTATTGTATAGATGCGCCATGTTCTCTTTATCCATTCTTCAATTGAGGGACATCTAGGTCATTTCTAGTTTCTGGTTATTATGAATAAAGCTGCTATGAATGTAGTTTAGCAAGTACCCCTGTTACGGTATAGTGGGGCATTTTGGGGTATATGCCCGAGGGGTGGTATAGCTGCATCTTGAGGTAGAACTATTTCCAGTTTTCTGAGAAACTACCAAATTGATTTCCAAAGCAGTTGTACAAGTTTGCACTCCCACCAGCAATGGAGGAGTGTTCCCCATGATCCACATCCTTACCTGCATGTGCTATCACTTGAGTTATTGATCTTAGCCATTCTGGCAGGTGTAAGGTGGAATCTCAGAGTTGTTTTGATTTGTATTTCCTTGATGACTAAGGACATTTAACATTTCTTTGATCACTTCTCAGCCATTAGAGATTCCACTGTTGAGAATGCTCTGTTTAGCTCTGTACCCCTACCCATTTTCTAATTGTGTTCTTTGGGTTGTTTTTGTCTAATTTCTTGATGTTTTTTTTTTAAATATATTTTGGATTTTAGTCCTATGTCAGATGTAGGGTTGGTGAAGATCTTTTTCTAGTTTGTAAGCCGCAATTTTGTTCTATTCATAGTGTCCTTGGCTTTACAGAAAATTTTCAATTTCATGAGGCCCCATTTATCAATTGTTGATCTTAGTGCCAACAGCCGTTGGTGTTTTGGTCAGGAAGTTATCTCCTGTGCCAATACATTAAAGGGTATTCTGCACTTTCTCTTGTATTTGATTTACTGTATCTGGTTTTATGTTGAGATCTTTGATTCACTTGGACTTGAATTTTATGCAGGGTGATAAATATGATTCTATTTGATTTCTTCTACATGCAGACATCCAATCAGACCAGAACCATTTGTTGAAGTTGTTTTCTTTTTTTCCATTGTATGGTTTTGACTTTTTTGTCAAAAATCAAGTTTCCTTAGATATGTAGGTTTCTTTCATGGTCTTCAACTTGATTCCATTGCTCACCATGTCTGTTTTTATACCAAGTTCTAGCTAGAGCAATGAGACACCTAAAGGAAATGATATGATAATATATCATATTATTTGCTAGTTCCAGATGATAAGTGTGTGTGTGTGTGTTTGTGTGTGTGTGTGTTACCAAAATTTCTACCACAGAACTTCTACAGCTGATAAACACCTTCAGCAAAGTGGCTGGATAAAAATAGATCAGTAGCCCTCCTTCATACAAACAATAAATGGGATGAGCAAGAAATCAGGGAAACAACACCATAGACAATAGTCACAAATAATATAAAATATCTTGGTATAACTTTAACCAAGCAAGTGAAAGACCTATATGACAAGAATTTCAAGACTCCAAAGAAAGAAAGTGAAGACAATATCCAAAGATGGAATATCTCCCATGCTGATGGATTGGTAGGATTTAGCATAGTAAAAATGACCATCTTACCATAAGCTATATACAGAGCCAATGCAATTTCCATCAAAATTCCAACACAGTTACTAACAGAACTTGAGATAACTATTCTCAGCTTCATATGGAAGACAAAACAAAACAAAACAAAACAAACAAGACAAACCAGGATAGCTAAAACAATCCTGTACAATAAAAGAGCTTCTAGAGGTATTACCATCCCTGATTTCAAGCTGTCCTATAGAAGAGTAGTAATAAAAACTCCAAAATGTTTCTTATGTTTCATGTTATACCATCTGCAATCTGAAAAGAAGCCAAAGAAGTCAGCTGGCATTTGGTAAAAGGTTTTCTGTTTGTAGACTTCTCAATGGTTTCTGTTTTTATCCTATGGTTTTGTGACTAATAGAGGTAAGTCTTTAAAAACCACAACATTGTCAATATCATTTGAACCTTAGCTGTGTTCATAAATTTACATAAAATGCCTCTGGCTATTAGTTATTAAAAGAAAATGACTTGATTTTAATAAAACAATAAGTAAAGACTGTATGAAGCTTAAACTGGAGTAGGTAATGCCTTATTCCCGGCTGTATAACTAACCATGAAGAGACGATCTTGACATAATTATCTCCAAATTGGCCATATCTCCATCAATGAATGAACTGATGGGAAGTGTTTTATAAGAGGACATTACTAGTAAAAGTAGCATGCCTATTTCATCTTCCACAGCTACTATTTCCAACAATCAAGTAGGCAAATATATATATATATATATATATATATATATATATATATATATATGAACAAATATAAAAGCAGACATCATTTTGATCATTTTTATGGAAAAAAGACAATATCCATGAACATGTAGCATGTAGCATATTCAGGATATAGTATCATTTCTACCAATGTTTTGAAGACTGGTTAATTGAATACTTCTTATTTTACAAATGAGTAATATGGGGCCCTGTATTAGTTACCTGTCCATTGCTGTGATAGAATGACATGACCAAGGCAAAGGAGGAGTTATTTGGGTTTATGATTCCTGAGGGGTAAGAATGTGTCTTAGCCGAGAAGAATGGCGGTAAATGACAAGAGTGGCAGCAGGAGCTGGAGGCTGAGAGTTTCCATCTTAACCGCCATAGGACAAAGCACAGAGAGCAAGCTTGAGTCTTTAAAGTCCCAAACTTTACCCCTGGTGACACACTTCCTCCAACAAGACTGCACCTCTTAAATCTCCCCTACAGGAGACCAAGTATCCAAATACAGGAGTCTGTTGGGGACAGTCCCATTTAAAGGACCATAAACCCTGAGAAAATTCATTACTGAAGAAAGATAATAGCTAGAATTTCCAGATAGCCGCTCATTTTTTTCTGATTCTTAATCTGTGGAAACACTCTATTCTCTTCAACGAGTCCGTTTAATTCAAACAATCATGAATTGTTTGAATTCTTTGTGTCTGATCTACATTTTTTTGTCATCAGGGACAAGACATGTTCACTTAAATAAAAATTTCACAAATGTCAAAGATAGATAAAAACTTGAACAGATTTACTGATAGTGTTTTCACTCCTGTGGAGGAGGTCACATAATACTGTATTTCAGGTGTAAGCACAGAAGGTACACTATATTCCCTAGCAACTGTACTTGGGGACAGTTTCCTTCTTTATAATAAAGGGGAATGTTTGTCATAAAAGCTAGTTTCTTATAATCAGTATTCATAATTAATACCTACTTCAGAGCAATTAGAAACAATTTTAGTATCATTTCTCTTATGAAGGCATTGATAGTTTTCTATGCTCAGAATAAAGCCTGGAACACACTGTAGTTAGTGAAAGTAATCAATTGTGCTGTATCAACAGATATTCAATTGGAAGGTTTGTGATTCTTCTAAATTAAACTTATATTCAATTAGTGATGACTATCTAATAAATCCCTTCAGCCTTCTTGATAAACCCTGTAATGCTGCCTTTAAAAGAAATGATCTGATGAATAGTATACTCTCTGTGAAAGTTGAAGTACAATTTTAGGCAAAAGAAAAATAGACATTAAAGAAAAACTGCAATGTTTAACCAAAAATACCCAAGAGAGTTAAATTGAATATTTACTAGATGGATGTAACAGGCATAGAAAAATTAAAATGTAAAAGCATGCCTATAAAAAACTATGACAAAAATAAAAACTCATGCTTAGAAAAGAATAGAGAAGGGCTGGCTCACAGTGTCGCCTGGCAAAGGAAATCCATTCATAGCTTGGGTTACACATGCTCTTTGCTAGGAGAAATCAGAGCAAATAACTTGAATGCTCTTGAATTGCATTTTTTACTGAACTGACAACTGGTATTGTATTGCTGCATGCACTTAAACCTTCATGTGTCTTACAGGGGCATGGTGATATTTCACCAGGCAGAAATAACTCCAATACACAATCAAATTTTGTCTTGTCCTCCATGCAAATGGAATGATTAATGTTGGTGTCCCTTCACTCAGATATTTAAATCATAAAAAAACTATATTATGCCTTCATGTAAACAATAGAAAAGAATTTATTGAGTAACCACAATACAAAATTAGAGCAGGAAAAAAATCTGAATTATACAACCTCCCATATAACAAATGGGTGAACATGCTCTTTATGTGTAGTTGTTTTTTCTCTTTCACATATAAAGGAAAACTAATAACCTCAAAGGAAGAGCAGTAGTCTCAACTAACCTGGACCCCTGAGATCTCTCAGACACTGAGCCACCAACCAGGCTGCATAGAAGAACTGGTCTGAGGCCCCTGACAAATATGAAGCAGAGGACTGCCTGGTCTGGCCTCAGTGAGAGAAGATGTGTCTAACCCTGGAAAGACTTAAGGCCCCAGGGAGTGGGGAAGCCTGGGGAAGAATCCACTTGGAGACAGGGGTGAAAGATGAGGAGCTGTAGGAAGGCAGAGAGGGAGAAGGGCAATGACTAGACTGTAGAAAATATAAAAGTAATAAACATAAATAAATAAACAAATGAAAACTAAACTTTTATACAGAATAGAATAAAACTGTATCAGAGAAGACACAATACTTGGAATACAAGTATAGGAAAAGAGATGCTCTAAGTGGGCATCCCTCTCTAGAAGACAGATATAGGAAAAGTTTAGGGATTAGCTATTGTACTCATGTTGGGGACCAGCTGTGATTCCTCTTTTTCTATTTCTTCCCTCAGTGTGTCCAAATACTGCTGTACACTGGGCTGGAAGGATGAAGTGGAACCCACAATGGGTGTAGACTGCAGGATCTAGGTCTGGCTGAAAGGGAAAGGGGGCATGCGTCTCTGGAGATCTTCATGGAAACAGCTGGTGCACATACATTTTATTCAGGATAAACAAACATGGTATGTGAACCTTGAAGAGTGGGAAGGAGTTTTCAGGGTGACAGTGGATCATTGGCTGAAGTGTGAAATACTGTGAATGCCTCATTTGTATGGATAGTCATTCCAAGAATCCCAGGTACTTGCTAGACAGGTTCTTATTCAGAAAACAGGAGTTAACTTATCTGTTTGCCTAGGACTACATGACCTTCATCAAGTAATAGATTGGGTCTCCCAGACAAGGTCAAAGAAGGGAAAAATCCCGCTGGGAAAGGGAGTGCTCCAATTTGCGCTTAGCTCAGAGGATCTATCCAGACATGGTAGACTTTGACCTTAAGTAGCAGGGTTCCCAAACAATTAGCATAGAAAACCCCTACTTCATAGTATTCCCCTGAGTGGCATTAGAGCACTGGCCATAGATGAAACCATACTTGGACATGTGTAATAAAATTATAGTGAGACAGAGAAGATAAGCCTTCAAGAAAGTATATGTCATGGCAGGTTGATATCCATAGGAGGTCTTTCCTTCTCTGATAAGAATAAAAAGGGGGACTGAGGGATGGGAAGGGAGAGGGAGGGACTTCAAGGAGAGGAGGGAGGGGAAGCTCTGATCAGGATGTAAAGAAAATTAATTAATTAATAAAGAAGAAGTAGAAGCATCTAGATCAGGAAGCAGAGATTTCTCCTGGAATCCTTGGCTGCCAGTCAAGACAGAACAAAGGCTGTTTCTGGCTTCTGCCCATGAATAGTAACTAGAACGGTTAGATTTTGGGGTCCGTGCTCCAACACTACCTATTTAGTGCCCATCTCCTACCATCTCCACTATGACTTTTAGACCACCACTATGGGTGTCTAGAGACAGAAATCATGGCAGGAAATTTTCCACAATACTGAGAGAATTAAAATCATTTACATATTTAATTACTAGTTTCAATGAGATAGAATATGTACATGAGTTTCCACCTTAATTAAAATAGGCATTTAGGAGTAAACCTTGAATTTACTTTTAATAACCACTTTGACTTCGGCATATGCATGGGACTAACTTTACAGACACACATTGTATGTTCAATACTTAATTGTAAATTAAATTGCGAACACCAGGAGTTTTTTAAAGAGAGTTTATTTTCATTTTAAACTGAGTGTGTGTGTAAGCATGTGACTACAGGTATCTGAAAAGGCCAAAGAGAGCTTCAGATCCCTTGGAACTGGAGTTACAGGGAATTTGGGCGACCTAGGTGGATGCTAAGAGCCAAATTCTATTCCTCCACAAGAGCAGCAAGTGCTTTTAACTACTGTGCCATCTCTCCAGCCCCAACGTCTATGGTTTTTAAAATGTTCTTGAATGAAAGTTGTAATGAATAACTAACAATGGTAAAAATCACAAAACAAAACAATTGCTTTAATTTCTCAGCCTATATAGACACTGGAACTGAATTCCTTTGTTGTAGAGAAGAAACACAAGGGCTTCTCTACTTGTTAGTAATTTAAATTCAATACGCCGCAGCATCTCTTCTTGCATTTTTCCTAGTAATTAGGTGTTGATTCTCTGCCTTCAGACTAATGCAACCCTTATGTTGTTAAATGTAGACTAGGTGCTGCATAGTGAACGGTGCTCAGCTAAAACCTATTGTCTGTTACCTGTCTTTTCTCCAGATATCAGTGAAGAGCAAGCCTTCCATTCACTGGAAGAATGACCTCATTTTTTGTGCTGCTTGTTGCTCATGCACTGTGCTGTTCCCTTGGGATTCTGATTCTGCAGATCATAATGGTGTAACAACATGGTTTTCTTCAAAAGCAACCCTATGCAGTGGTTTTATTGGGCAGAAATTTCCATTTCTACAATCTAATTGTAGTCTTCTCACACAAATTTTTGACTACACACATTGACCTAAAAACATGGCTTCCTTATGATCTGTTCCACTCAGTGTGTTCCGTGGGTCCTTAATTGGGTACAAGAAACATCATAATTCAAATCAAATTGAATCTTAAGAATGTCTCTAAGCAAAATCCTGAGGCTTGATGCTGATTGCATATCTTGTTTGCCAACCCTGTCTGGCCAACTTTCCTGACTTTGGTGTGCTAACACCATATACATACAAAGTCCTGGGCTTTACCAGGGACACACATCCTGCGCCTAGGTACAGTCTGGTGAGTTCTCTGCACACTAACCTTTCTGCACCTTTTCCAACCCCTATACCTCCTCAGGGTATTACCTTCTGTGCATTGATTGCATTGATCTACTCTGATGAGTACCATGTGTAAAATACCTAACCCTGAGGCTTGGTCCCAGTTGAATATCCTATGCCCACTTTAATCCTCAGCCATGTTTAGCCTGTGAACCTTACCTGCATACTTCCCATTCCCCAAACTCATCCTGAGTAGCACATCCTGTGTCCTTACCAGTCTGTACCACCTGTGCTGTTCTCAGCCTCACAGGATTGGTTGTGGTTTACATAATGTGCCCAGGCCTGGTCTGACGAGTCTTGCCTGCACTCTTCCCAATCCATAGGCCTTACTTTGATCATACAGTATGTACATCATCTGAGCCTGGTCAGTGTCTGAGACCCCAGTCTACACATTCGATCCTCATACTTGCAGACAAGTTCTGATACACAGTTTGCAAACCACTCAAAACTCATCCAGCTGTGTGTCTCATTTTGTGTCTTCTTGCTCAACAATAAATTGGAACCACCTCTGTTACTACAATAGAAAATTAAAACTAAGTATCTGAAGGATTAACCTAGAAACTCCATATAACCAATGTTATATGAACTACTCTTGAGCAACAACAATCAAAAATAAATAAATAAAATAAAAATTCTATCAACGGAGGCAGCCTAGAACCTCATACCAGACACAGTAATGAAAGAAAGCTGGATATTTCATAAAAGAGAGTTTAAACTAAAACTGATCAGAAGAAATAAAGATACTGAATGCTCATCAAGGGAATAATTAAGCAAGAAATCATTATAATCCTAAACATATATGCACCAACCTGATTTCAGTAAAAATAATGTACAACTTCAAGACACAGATTAATATTAACCCATTAATACTAGGTGATTTAAATATCTAATTTCTCATGTCCAAATGACAAAAATAATGAACAGAAAACATTATAATTAAATGACATCATGCATTAATGCATTTAACCAATATCTACAGAGTTTTTCCAAAACACCAAAGAATATGTGTGTGTGTTTGAATATATATCTCCTACTAAGCAGCACATGGAGGGTTCTATAGAAAGATCATATCATCTTGGGACACAAAATAAATCTTAAGAAATTAAGAAAATGTGAAATGACTTTATGTATCATATCTGATAGTATTGCAATAAAATGTAAAATAAAAAGCAAATGTATCTCTAGAAATTACACAAACCCATGGAGATTAAAAAGGATGAATGGCAGGAAATAATAATGATCAGAACAAACATTAATGAAATAGAAATAAAGACAGCAGTACAAAGTATCAATGAATCTAAGAGATGTTTCTTTGAGAAGATAAAACAAAGTTGGGAAACTCAACTCAATACAAGGGAGCTGCAGAGGAATACTTTATAAATTAATGCTCCATTAAACTGGAAAACCTCAAAGAAATGGATGAATTTCTTGATGTGTGTTTTTCACCAAACTTAAGGGTCATAGCCTATGCTCTGAGGCACATTCAGCCCCCTGTCTTATATAAGCTGATTAAAAGAGCCACATTAATGCTAAAAATGAGAAAAGGAATTTCTTCTTCATGACCAGACTGGGAAAGGGGACAAAGAAATACCAGGACAGCCCCTACCCAGCCCATATTTTGGACTCTGTAGTGAAGTTAAGGCTTGGATACAAGGCAACAATACAGAAGTGACTAGCAAAACAAATTAAAGAATCTTTCCTTTTTATTAATCTGATCACTGAGAAACCAGGAAACATGATTTTGGGAAGTGTAACAAGTATCTGATTTTATTTAGTTTGCTATTTTTTCCTTTTGGAGTTACCCTGTATTATTGTAGCTATATTATAAAACAATGAATGCACTGAGATTCCCATCCATATACACAACACATTTTGATCATATTCACCCATCAACTTACCGTCTCTTGTCTCCCTTCCTTATTCACAATGAGACATTTTTATGGGATATAAATCTTTTCAAATGCTCTATCTTTCATAAATGATTCAAATATCTCACATACATCACTTTGTCACTAACCATATAATCATATTTCTTCTAAAGTGTCGATTATTTGACCAATGTGTTCATCAATGCCTGTAAATTTAGCACAAATCCATCACCGTAGTCATCATCACTTTCATGTAATAAAATTTTGCCTATGTGATTTATTTCAATGTATCTCTGTTGTTCAGGGCCATGTTTGAGTATGATTATGATGCATTTTCCTTGCAAGTATGACAGTACCATGTTTAGGCTAATCTACAAAGCATATTTGAGTTTCTTCTTCTTCAGACCACTGGGAGTTGGAAAGTAGGTACCCATAATGCTCTGAATCTGATTAGACAGAGCTGGCAGAATGGTTGGCTCCCTCTTAGAATTTATCCATGCATGTGCTTGAGTTGGCTCACAACTAACATGTCCATGAAGTGGTGCAGTGAAGCTAAGGATGTACATCTTTCCAGCTGATGGATCCTATACCATTTAGCCACAAAATTTTCATTAAGTTTCCAGATCACTTTATGTCCACGGAGTGGTGTTCATTCTTGACTAAGGCTGGCTAAAATGCAGAAATTCTTTCTCTACAGGATCTGTTCACAGAACATTACCTGCAGTCTTTTGAGTATCATTTCGTTGATGTTTGAAAAGCCACAACCATTTTCGTAATAACATTTAAGGATTTGCCAAGGATTTAATATTTTCATTTTCCAAAGTTTATATGTTGAAATACTAACCTCCATTGTAGGACTTGGTGTTTAAGTCGTAATGTTGGAACTGTTGAAAATGGGATAGGTCCCCTTATAAAGAGAACCAATGCAGTGATAAAGACACACTGTCTGGTTTCCTGGCCACCTGCTTATATGGACACACATTGCAGAGATGGAAAGAAAAGAGAAACAATCTCTCTCACTTCTTCTTTAGAACTGTCAAAAATAAATTCCTGTTGCTTATGCTAGCCAGCCATGGTTATTTTCTTATTGAAACACAAATGGATGAATGAATCACTATCTATTGTTTGTCCCTGTGTTGATGCTTTCACTGACACTGCGAAGGAACTGTGCATTAAAATTCTGGCATTTTTACCATAAACCAGATATAGGTAGCAAGTAGCTCAACCTTCTATACTGTAAGTAACTTTAAAAATTTTTACTATTGTGATTCTTTAGATATCATGTATTATCAAAGAAAATTAGCTGAAATAATCTACAAAGACTATTAAATTTCACCTTCCTTTTCTAACAACAATGCTTTTGATGACTGGGTGTTTATTATATACATCTATCAAAAAAAGGATTTCAATTGATTGACAAGAAACAGAGAGGACAATATGGATTTTTTCTAGTAAGCCATGTGTTAAAGCGAATACATGTTTTTAAATGATTTATTTACTTCTGCTATTTCTATAATGTTTTCTTCACAAAATATAATACTTAAGTTTTATTATTAAATAAGTTAAGGATATAACTACATTTTAATTCTCTTTTTCTGATTTTCTTAGTTTTACTTTTCAATACAGGGAAAAAATATAGTATCATTCTTTGGCAGTTGTGTGTATGTGTGTGTGTGTGTGTGTGTGTGTGTGTGTGTATTTCTTAGAGCCACATATGGTGGCTTATATTTGTAATCACAGCCCTTGAGAGGTGAAGACTGAATAATCAGAAATTCACAGTAATCTATATATACATATAGAATGTATACATGGTGAGCTCTGTCTGGGTGACATTAAAAAAAAAAAAACTGTCAACAAATAAAACAAAATGAACTCCTGAAGGATTAAAAAGAAATTTAAAAGGCAGCAGCTGGAAAGATGTCTCAGCCACTAAGAACACAGTCTGCTCTTCCAGAGAAAATGGGGTGTTCAATATCCAGAAGCCAGATGCACTCACAACCATTTGTTAACACCATTCCTGGATGATCCAACTTCTTCTTCTGTCCTCCATGGGCACTGCACACACATGGTACACAGATATGTATGTGGGCAAAACATACACATAAAATAAAAAATAAATGTTATTTTTAACATAAAAGTAACATAAAAGCAGCATTTCTACAAAATAAGACTAATTAGCGATTATATCTTACCTTTCAAATCTATAGGAACTCACCTTGATTTTCAAATGGAGGCTACTCTGTCTGTTATAGACTCTAGATTCACCAAGATCATAAATTCCAAATGGCAGCAAGATGTTTGAACTGTATCTATACCAAGTGAAAAGACTTATTTTTCTTTATTTCTTATTTGAAATACTAATTATAATTTGTCTTCATAAACTCCTAGGAGAACCAAAAACAAGTACCTTCTCATATGTCACCTAAATTCTAAGAGCCTTATCAGGAATCAGGTTTCAGTAGTAATGTCTGTAAGTTGTTCCAATTTTCTAGCTTTTTAATGTGTATATCCAAAAAGTCTCAGATTAATGTTGAATATGTCCATTTATTTATGTTCCATCAAAGTATCCAGCCTTTCACTGTCTATTTGTTTTGTCTATAGAACTCTGAGGACAACAAATGCAGGTCACTTAGATATGAGTTTCTTTCTATTTATATTTTAACTTATTTTTCAGGTATCTATGTATTTGTACATTGGGTGTACACATATGCCACCACAAAGGAGTGGAGATCGGTGAGCAAATTGCAGGAGTTGACTCTCTTCTTTATCCATAGGCGTTATCTCCTCATTATGGAATCTAGAGCTTGCCAGTCTTGTCAGCAAATGCCTTTACTTGCTGAGCCATTTCAGGGACCCAAGGCATGAGCTTTCTTACTGCTCTCTGCTAACTAGGTACAAATCCTATGTAGTATACCTGTGTGTCTTGAGGAAGAGGAAAAAATAAAATTTTCTACAGATTAATTATAAGATAGAGTTGGCTATATGGTCATAATAGAATATCCATGAACAAGGGAAAAGGGAAATAATCTTGTAGAACATATTTTTGAATAATCAAATATGGAATCTGACCTATTAATTAACTTTGGGTAACTATAAAGTCATAATAGTTGACTGGTTCACCATGAGGTAATTAAGGTGCCATGAGGTAATTAAAATGTTTCATACTCTGAGTCAGGAAAACTAGACTCTTCCTATTATTATGGAGGAAAATGCACTCAAAATATCAGTAGCCACTTTTTTAACCACAGTAATGATTCTGGATTGCTAAAGAAGAAAGTCTACTTGTGCTCAGCTATAATTAGTGTCACTAACTGATTAGTGTCATAATAATCATCATTCTCCAAGACCTGTTTTATGTCACAACCACAGTGATAATGTTAAAGTATATATGATAGATAAAAATACCCTATGAGTTTTGAGTGACTGCTATTGAACACATTTTGGGGTCCCAGGAAGTATGTTCACCATTTTCATGAGAATGGAGACCCCTGGGTCTTTCCATTGTCATTTTGCAAAGACTTCACCCAATAATTCAAAGAATATATGAATTTTACACCTTGCTGAGTATATCTAGCCTTGTACGTATAAACTAATAAATGACTTTGATTGTTTGTCTTTCAGTTACATTTAAGAAAATGTTCCCACTTATTACTCGTCTCTGCAAGTTTACCATTATGGCTTTGTAGATGCCCAAAGTTTATTAATAACTCAGATTCCATATTTAATTATTCAAAAATATATTCTAGAAGAACACTTCCCTTTCCCTTATGCATAGGCATTCTATTATGACTATATAGCAATAATTTAAAATTCAATTACCTTGCAGAGCACCACAGAAGAAAAATTAAACATATTCCAGTGAAATTATTTCAAGTATCCTTCTCAGGTCTCTTCAGCACCTCTTTCTCTCAAAATAAACTGCTTTTAATATGCAAACATTGTTGCAGAAATAATGTTTGAGGAGATGTTATTGTTATTGAATTAAGTAGGGTTTTATTTCTGGATGCCATCTCATAATCAGAGAGATGCTATGAAAGTTTTATATGTGTCAATGTAATTTTCATAACCACTCCTTCCTCCACAGGCAAATGCTATGACCTTATTCCTCATAGATGTCGCATTATTTTTCTTTTTTTTGCACTCCGTATAACCATCTGAACATCAGCATCCTTCACTTTAATCTCTATCCTACACAGAAAAAAACAAAGTATTTCTCATTGGTGCTAAAACAACAACTCTAAAAAGTTTATTTCTCATGACGTTGTAATTGGGATTCTCCTAGATGCTATCAAAGAATGTGGCCATGGATAGCAGGAGCAGAGTTGATCATTCAAAACAAATCCATCACAGTCCTAATGTTCTAATATTACTAAATATTCTAACTCTTCTTCCATCAAGCAGTCAGCTTCTTTCAATTTCTTCAATGCAGAATATGTTTGTAGAAGATGGTTTTATGAGACTACATCATAATGGTTGACTGGTGAAGAGTGGTTGATCAGACACTATTGGTGCCTTTTGCTTTGATAATAACTCTTCATCAGTACTGTAAAGTCACATAGCCAAGCCCAAATATCCAGCATGGGACAGGTATTTGTTACTCTCAGAGACATCCAAAACCCAGAGTATGTTTTTGGATACCAGTGGATCAAACTATTTCTAGTTTTTTCAACTCATTTTTTAAATCCACAAATAGTAATTTACCCATGTTAATGAATTCAATGAAATATAAAACATTTCTCCATTTTATCCATTCCTACCCTCTATTTGCTATATACATTTTATCAGGTATAAATTAGTATTATAAACCATGAACCATGTGTTTTCATAAGTCCTTATCTTTTACAACAAAGTTTTAATTAGTTTAAAGATTCCTGAAGTCTTTGGTCAACTATGTGGTGATAATGAAGGGTGATAGAAGACAGGACATAAGAACATTTCACAGCTTTCCAGCTGAGTCTTGCTCCGCTCATCAGGTGGGAAGTGTGAAGGGATGTGCTATCTGAGAAAGGACATGGGTTTTGGTGTTTGGAAGCTTGCCATCATGTAATGCCTCTCAATGTGCTAGTCTCGATATTACTCTAACTTCAGCTTCCACTACAGAGATTGGAAATCCACGTTAACTCTTTAATGCAACAATACACAGACTCCTAAGTCTACTTACTTGGAATGCCAACCTTGAGACTTTAAGAAAGACTATGCTGTAAAATGGAACATGTGAACTTCCTCTCACTATAACACCAAGAACTAAAACTTCTTGCCCATTGTTTTGTATTAACCTCCACACTACAAAGTGAAAATTAGAGATTTTACCCATAATTCTGTAAACACAGAACAATGTCATATCCTGTTGTCATCATTCTTCATGACCCTTAACATCAAGACTGTCCTTCATGCCAGAGTACAAAGGACTGCTTAAATATCAGTTTCGCCAGTCACTACTAGTACAGTTTTCTTTGATAATGACTCTTCACCACTGTCTTAAAGTCATATAAACAAATTCAGATATCCAGTGTGCAGTATGAGTTTGTTACTCACAGACACTTCCTATTGCCTATGCCTTGGACTACTCACTGCCTAACCTTACCTGTCCTTGAGGGTTGGAGTTTCGGAGGTACGGAATCAATAACACAGACTCATACTCCCTCCTGGAGCAGGTGAGAAACACCACAGCAAGCTCATCTGAACGCTGTTGCAAGCTTCTTTCATACCCTCCACTTGTGCCCCATTGGTCCTAAGAAAGTGTCTCTTCTAAACAGCAGTTCCTGATTGGCTAGCATTGTCTGCTGTCAGCTATCCTTGGTCTCTCAGGCAGTCTTAAGTTATGTCCTCCCGGCAGTAGATGCCTTTGTGGCTCCCCCCTCCTCCCAGAGTTTATGCAGAGGTAGTCACGCCATTCCGACACCATCCAGAACCCAACGTATATTAGTTTATCTTGAGATGTAATTAGCATGAAATGTGGCTATTTTAAAGTAAAGAGATATTAATGCAGGAGGTGAGGGGATTGTGTACAGTTCTGAATGGTGTAGGAGTGACATCTACTTTGGGCATCCAAGAATGAATTGCAGAACCTATTAGAGTTGGCTTGCCAGTGGGATGGCTTCATCTGCCATACCCAGACAGGTGTATGACAGGTGGATATGACTGACTTCAAGGTCACACTATGTTTATTGCCTGGGGCTGCGAAACTGTCACTGACAGCTACTGACTTGAGAAACATGCTGTATCTGTTTTGTCTGTACTAAGAAGAAATATATGCTCCAACCTTTGTCTTTGACACAGTTCAAGCCAGTGACTGGACCCTGGCACCTATATTAATGTTACCGTAAGGAGACCAAGTATCTCCATGGCTTTGCTTGACAATAGCAAAGACCTACTGGTCATTGTAGTGGTCCTCACCTTTCCTATTTCCTCATTAATCAAGTGCATTTGATCAGTTAAATTAAAATCACATATAAAATATGACAGAAATTAACCTGGAAGGTAGATTTATGGCCATAAGCTGCTGGATGCGAAGATGCCACAGCTACAGCGAGGGCGAGGGGGATGCTCTCTACAGACCCATTACATCCACTGAGGGCGAGGGGGATGCTCTCTACAGACCCATTACATCCACCAGTTACCTCGATTAAGAGACAAGGCTTTGAAAGGTGGTGAACAAAAGCTTTCTGCTCTTTGAGTTACCTCTTCTTTTAGAGATCAAATTATTTATGGTGATGGATTAAGCCTACCATGTAAACAACGAACCAGAGAGTGAGGTGCCAACACAGTATATTTAAGCACACAATCCATATAGGTTAATATAGACACAACAAAACACTTGCTGTATTGATCCAAAACACTTTTTTCTCCTTCTTTCCTTCCTTCCTTCCTTCCTTCCTTCCTTCCTTCCTTCCTTTCTTTCCTTAGGCAGGTTCTCACTATGCAGCCCTGATTTATCTGAAACTCATTCTGTAGACCAGGCTGGCCTCCAACTCATAGACTTCTTCCTGCCCGAGTCCGTGCCCCCGCCCCCACCCCTGCCTCTGTACAACCTTTCTATGCCATTTAGGAAAGAAATACTCAGATAACAAGTGAAAGCAATAGTCATTTGAATTATAATAGCCACTACTGAGCCAATGCTCAGTCTGTGTTACATATCTAACCCTTTCTGTATTCAGTAAAAACATTATCAGTGTTAATGTTCAAATTCTTGAATCAATTCATGAAAGTAGAAAATTATCAATAAAAGCGGTTTGTAATATATATATATATATATATGTATATATATATATTTACAAAGACTCACATGAGAAAACATGCATATCTGTTTGTTTTAGATCCATTCTTACCTCAGGGAACATTGGTGTAAATCCCTGTGAAGAGCTGAGTTAAAAGAAGAAACAGAGCTTGTTAGGAGCCCAGGATTGTCTAAATTTAGCTGTGTAAATGAATTTGTGGGGCTTGCCTTTATTCCATATACAGCCTGTGCATTCTTTTTCCTCCTCTTACTCCATCCAAAATAAAAAGGTTCAGTTACAGGATCAGCTTTCTCACAATATCCTAGCTCTGTGGTTATTTAGACAAAGGTAGAAATCTGAATGCCAAAGTGAAGTGGTAATTAGTTATCCTTAATTGATGAGTTAATGGTACCAGCCAATGGGTGGGAGACAGTTTCAGGCTGCTGAACTGGAAAACACAGATTATTTCCTAGGCATAGTTTGTTCTGGTAATGGGTTCATCCCTTTTTCTAGAGATGGCATCACTCCCGAGATGAAACCCAAATAAAATCACGACAATTTTGAGTGAAATTGGAAAGTGAAGAAGCTCATATGGGCCACTCAAGGGGGAAAAAAGGTTCTTGGAACAAATTGGTCCCACTTAGAAGGAGATGAAAAGTTCCCTTGACCACACAGTGCAGAACTGTGATGTACTTCTTGGGGATATTTTAAAAATCAAAGCTTGTTTCTTATTGTATGGGTATTGAAATATGCCTAAGTTTATGTTCTAGCTTTCTTTCCAATCTGTACGTGCTCAACATTTCCTTCCTTTGTAGACAACAAGTGTTCTTCTATAATGAATACTGTTTTGCCAGAACAAACCTTGAAAGATTTGAATGCACTCATTAAGGTTTCAGGACCCATGGCCCACCAAGGTGTGTAGTGATTTAGCATCTCCCTAATTGCATCTCTGGAAATTCTTAGGCAAATGGATGGAACTAGAAAATATCATCCTTAGTGAGGTAACCCAATCACAAAAGAACACACATGGTATTCACTCACTGATAAGTGGATATTAGCCCAAAAGCTCAGAATATCCAAGAAACAATTGACAGACCACATGAAGCTCAAGAAGAATGAAGACCAAAGTGTAAAGTGTGGATGCTCAGTCTTTCTTAGAAGGGGGAAGAAAATACTCACGGGAGCAAATACAGGGTCAAAGTATGGAACAGAGAATGAAAGAAAGGCCATCCAGAGAGTGCCCCACCTGGGGATCCATCCCATATAAAGACACTATTGCAGATGCCAAGAAGTGCTTGCTGACAGGAGCCTGATATAACTGTCTCCTGAGAGGCTCTGCCAGAACCTGATAAATACAGGGGTGGATGCTGGAAGCCAACCATTGGACTGATTACAGGTCCTCAATAGAGGAGTTAGAGAAAGGACTGAAGGAGCTGAAGGGGTTTGCCACCCCATAGGAAGAACAACAATATCAACCAACCAGACCCCCCCCATCTCCCAAGGACTAAACCACCAACCAAAAAATATATATGGAGAGACCCATAGCTTCAGCTGCATATGTAGCAGAGGATGGCCTTGTTGGGTATCAATTGGTGGAGAGGCCTTTGGTCTTGTGAAGGCTTGATGCCCCAGTGTAGGGGAATGCCAGGGTGGAAAGGCAGGAGTTGGTGGATGGGTGGGGGAGCATCCTCATAGAATCAGGGGGAAGGGAGATGGATAGGGGATTTCCAGGAGGGAGGAAAACTGGAAAAGGGAATAACATTTGAAATGTAAATAAACAAAATATCCAATAAACTAAAAAAACAAAAGCAAAAGGGTAGAAAATAACAGCCAAGTAAAGAGTTCCATAGAATATGGTTTAAACAGGTTCTAAGCACAGGAGCATCTGTTTTCTTTGAGTAGGGACATGCATCTTCTCAATATGTGAATGGGTTGAACATTCCCATTCTTGGATCCCAGACTTTTAGAGTGCTTTATGAGGGTTTTGTTTCTTCAGTATGTTAGGTCAATGATACTAGGAGTATCATAGTCTCCTAGTAATATTAAATTCAATTTACAAATCCCCTCTCTTCATCAAGTCTAAAAGGCAAGGGTGTAAGGATATCCAGGAAATCTTCAGGTCACTCACTGGCATAGATTTCCACAACTTTACCAAAAATAGAGAGCAAAACAAATATTCAGTGCCATGGTAGACATTTTGGCAAAATAATTGAATGAACATATTTTAAACATGGGGTATGTTACAAACGAACTCTAGTAAAGGTAAATAGGCCCACATCTTGCAGTAAGAATGCTGGCGCCATTCATGGAGACTTTACCTTCAGATTACTATAATAGAATTTGGAAGGCAATTATGTAAGTTGGGGTGTTTCTGTTAACCTTTCAGAACTGTAAGTGGCCATTTGTGTAATAGGATCTAGTGACATCAAAGACACGTGCATGCATACACCATACACATACATTGGTCTGTAGAGATAGCTAGCTCATCTAATTCAGAAGCCAATTTTCTGATTCTATACACTGTTGTCTATTTGGCATAAGAACTGAAAGAACCTTTACTTATATCATCATAAAGATAGAAATGTTGCTTTTGGGGGTTATTTGGTGTTTTTTTGTTTGTTTTTTGTTTGTTTTTGTTTTTTGTTTTGGTTTAATAGTGGTAAGCAGAGATGGACCAAAAGTGTAGAAAATACTTTTCTAAATTATTACATAATATTCTATATAATTCTCTGGAAAGAAATACAAAGAAGTGGATAAGCAAAGCATTAAAGAACCCATGCTTAAAACAAAGAAAATGTTCTCCCAACATGCATTTTTACCTGCAAGCACATAAACATCATAAAGTCAGAGATAGCACACAACAGTTCCATAAATTTCTAGCATATTATCATTATTCAATAAATATCTTGGGAATGAGTAAAACAGCCATGCGTGAATCCTTCCTGATCCTTTTCCTCCAAATGTATGTCTCTGAACTTCTCTACATGGGTGGTGATACACATCTGATTCTTTTCTGCAGGGATATATACTTTTTCCAACCCAGAGTTTGAGACTGACATGTGATTGAAACCCAGCCATCATCTGACAAATCAGGTAGAGAAACTGGCCAGTTGTGGATCACATCGTGAAACATAATATTAGAAGGCTACATTCAGGAGAAATGTTTCATGTAATTATGGACCAAGGAGAAGAACCATAAATTAGGAAAGTCAAATCATAAAACATTTAGATACAGATCGATATTCTCAGAATTATATCTTTATATCACGAACTATAAAAGAGATAAGAAGAAAACATAAGAATGGGTTCACTCTAACTAAGGCAGGGATGATTCAGACATCTTTACAGGTTGTCTGGATGAATGGGTACCACTGATTTGTTTTCTGAGGAAAGTAGCAATTCTAGCTAAAACCTACACAAGAGCATGGTCTTTGTAAGAAAATAAAAGAATAAATTGCCACCACATTTTTGCAAAGTAGTGGTTGTTCTTGAGCATCTTCCTCTCGCTTAGGTCAAGGAGTCCAGGTTCTACGAGTTACTAATATTTTTCTAGATGAATGAGACATGCAGACAAAAAAATTTTCTGCAGAGAAATTATTTGCATACTGTAGAAAGTTGGAAAGTGCTCAGAGACCTATTTTTAGACATAGGCAGATATATTATATTTCACAGTGGAAAAATACTTTGTCCAAGAGACATAATAATCCTAGAGTCCATTATATTGTTGTTAATTTTTTGCTTCACCTAGCATTACATTTGAAAAAACAGTATTTAAGGCACCAAGACTGCAATCACAGCACACACAACAAAGACCGTGCTCTTGTGTAGGTTTTAGCTAGAATTTTCTTAAGTCCTCATGGTAGCCCCCACTTCCCCTGGGAAGTCTTCCTAAACTAAGATTCTTTTCTATAAACTCAGGGCATTGCCTTATCTTGATCTCCTGTCCTGCACTTACCTTTGCCAATTTTAATTTGTTTACAGCACTTGGCTCTGCATTCTATTACTCTAACCCCAGTAACATTCTATTACTCTAACTCTAAAAAGTGGCAGGAAGAAGACAGTTACTGATAATTACTAATTATAAAGGAAAACATTTCTTTCAAAGCATATAGTCGAGAATGAGCAATTGATCACAGTAAGCAAACAGTCAAGAGGGCTATAAAGAGAAATGGCCAATAAATAGCAAATGACTTAAAAAGTTTAAGCTACTTCAGGGTTTGTCATATGTGATCCCTTCTCTAAAAAAGTTTAGAATTGAACTTAAGACATGATCACACTGAATCCGTCTTAGATTTATACCAGTGAACAGCATCAGTGTTATCTTAGATTTAAATTTTTCCATTCCATAGATATGAAGTCAAACCTAGGAATTTCTGTATTTCATAAGGTGCCGTAAGATTCTAATACACAATTAATTTTGCTTATTTCTACTAATGTATGCTGCATTAATAGAGTTATGTGCTGGGGGTATGATAAAATCAAAAGGTATACCATCCTTTAAATTTTAGTCTGAATGAATATAATCTGGACCTTGGATCATCTATTCAATATTTAAGATTTATTTTCTCTGGATCTGACCCTGAAACTATGGAAGACCCTTCAAATCTGACATATGTCACAGATCCATGATTCTAGAACAAGATTTTCACTGACAACTATACATTAGAAATATCTACGGACCTTTAATATATATAAATGCCTGGCCTTTTCTAACATGATGCTAACATAGTTGGTCTGCAGATAGTCTTCCCAGTTACTCAAAACCTTTAGTATGGAGTGAGATCTACCATAAAGGAATGGCTATGCTGAGATTTGAATTATTATGAGTTCATCACATGAAGTCACTGGTGTATTTGTCATTTCATGTGGGGTGTGTGTGTGTGTGTGTGTGTGTGTGTGCACATACACGTGTGTGTGTGTGCACTTGTGCACACCTGCCTGTCTGCCTGCTTGTCTATCTGTCTGTCTGCCTGCCTGCCTGCTTGTTATCTGTCTGTCAGCCTGCCTGCCTACCACTCTGTATGTATGAATATACAAATGCTGGGATATGTGATTAGGAAAAGTGGTAATGAACTAAGGAAATCCAGTGCAGCTTTCACCTAGGAATCTAATGAGCATTAGCTGAGAACAATAGCCAAAACTAAGGGTATTGCAGATATGTTCACAGGAGCTTTGTAAAACAGAGGGCGTAGTTAAATAAAATTTTGTAGAATATTCATTTAACTAAATTTTAAATCCTTAATTATATCACTTTCAACCAATGAAATTAAAATTATTAAGAGATAATTATTTACAGATAGGTCATTGTCTACATAAAATTTTGATTATTTTATTTTTCTTCTGAGAAACAAAGGCCTATAGCCAGATACTAATTACTTTTATTCTCATTGGGTGATGAATTTACTTAAATGTAGAGTTCTATGTTCTTGCTTCATTAATTACCATTCTGTTGAATATTGCTGAATCTTTCCTGAATAAATAAGTCTCTGATCCCTCCAGGACATCCATTAACAGGGTATTGGACATTTTACTTCATATGTCCTGACCCTGACACTTAGCAGAGAAGTGGCTCTTTGAGAGAAATTGCTAAAATCAGCTTTCTTTGCTGTAATCAGACTTTTTCTCCCTAAAGGAAAGATTGGAAGATGAGAGCGTTTAGCACTTCGTTCAAGAAAGTTGAGTTTCAATTCACTGCACCTAGCATTGAAGGCAACTGACAATGCTTGTCTTGGAGAAGCTCTTTGCACTGAATGACAGTTTCTTTGGAACAATGATATCATAAGATGTTAAAGTCTTTCCCATGGTCTCCTTCACTCATGAACATGGGGGTGGGGGGGTTGGATAAAGCTTGTCAACAGTCCTCTGAGTGACTTTGGTAGAAGACTTTCTATGATCCACTATCAGCAAAGTGACTGAAATTGAAAGCTCATTTTCCCCCCTCAGGCTAAGCTAGTGAGAAACACTCATTGACAGATTCCCTGCTGGGTCCTGCCCAGATTAATGATGAATGAATTGTGTGATAATAAATGCCTCTGGTTCGGATCCATACAATTTCCAACCGCTGATAGAACAATCACCCTGACTCCAGTGCTGGCTTTCAGACACCCACAGCCAGACTCAGTTTCCCTACTGGGGATTCAAACGTTTGTTCTTGTCTTGACAAGCTGTCACTCTTAAACACTGAGCCATCCCATCCTTCAAATGCATTCATTTTAATGCTAATATTAATAAGTCTATTGACGTTAGAATACACAAATGTACGTGTGTATTTTGCTTATTAATATTCCTGGGGTTATTTTTGTAACTACACATTTTTGTATCAGTTAAAATAACCTTGGATTCTTAGGCAACTATGTATTTTTTGTTTGAACTTTTGGACATTTTATGAAAAGGTATATATTCATGTAACCTACTTTTCCTTTCTGGCTTTTGCTGCTGAAGTAACTCATTTTTGTTTGATTTTTTTTTTGTTCAGGAAAAATTAAACAAAGACAAGTATCAATTTCATGACAAATCTAGTTCATATGAATTCTTTCTCTATGGAGCAGGCGAAAGACTTTTAACATAAACCATCCCAGATCTTTGCATTTGTATGTAAAACTGGCAGGATTTTATCACTGCTTTTACTGAGAAAAAAAATCAAAGTCCCCTGTCCCTTCTTTAATAATAGATACTTTCAGAGGCCTTCTAAGGTCTCATTACCCCTGTCATGTTTAAAGGGTTTATTGTTTCCGGAAGAGCTTCTGTTGCTTCCTCTGGAGACTTAGCCGATCCAAGGTAATATTAATTCTGTGTCTCTCTCTCATCTGAACTCAACTTCAAATGCAGTGTGCGAGATGAAAGCCGAAAGAGAGGTTATGTGGGCTGTCATCTGCCATTGTGTCTGAGGCTCCAACTGTGCTCAGAACAAATTAAGTGTCGTTCTGGTAAATCACTCTCAGGAAGGCAAATCTGTTTATACAGACTTATTTGGACTTTGGGAAGGCTTTACTATTTATAAGGCAGTTATATTTTCTTTCCATTTTTGGTAATTGGGAAAATAATCTGATATTTAAGGGGTCACTTTCATCTTCTTCTCCATCCTTCTCTAAGTTTCCCCAGCAGAGATGAAGATCTATGGCTTTAAAAATACCTAGCGCATTCTCAGGACCACTCAGGTGGAACGCCCTACTATTTTGGTCTAATTATAAGAGACCTTGAAAAGAGAGGGAGGAAAGAATGAGCTTCGCAAGAGGCAACGGAGAAAGCTGGGGATGTGGCTGACTTAGCATGAAATGCTTACATCACAAAAGGCTACCCAGCAAGAGGCAAGAGAACCCTCCCTCTATGTGATTTGTTTTCTTTTTCAAGTGTTTTCTAGTCCATTAGCCCTTCATAAGTTTGTATGGCAGAATGTAGCAAATGCAAAGTATTCCTTGCACTGTAGAAATTTAGATAGGTTTCACTTTTAGCCTTAGAGAAAAGAAAGCGTGAGAAAATAAAATGATCATACACATCACCACAGAAGGAAGCCAACTCATTGTTCTATAATTTGAAGTAAAATCTTCCTTGAAATTAGTGAAGTTTGGGAAATCATAAGAAAATACTCAACTATGGAACTTAAGCAGTGCTTCAGGTTTATCTGCAATAGTTAGAGAAACTGAGGTAACTACATAATATGCTGGCTCACCTTTCTCACAAAGAAACGCCAACTATTTCTCCTGCTAAAATCATTACACATTAGGTCACATTAAAACCGTGTGATTAAGTGAAAAGAAATCATAACTAAATAAAATTTAAAATTGAAGGTGATGCTAGTCCATAGGTCATCCATTTGAGCCTTTTGCACAAATACACAGATGTTGGTTCTCAAAATTCATTCACCTCGATCTGGACTTTTATTAATTTTTTCTTATTTAATTAATTTATATCCCAGGCTACCTTTTTCCTCCCTCTGAGACCCTCTCCCATCCCTTCTCCTCTGAGAGGGTGTTCTCCAGGTATCTTCCCACCATGGTGCATCAAGTTTCTGCCAGATTAAGTGCATCCTCTCCCTGAGGCCAGATTAAGAAGCCTTATGGGGGAACAGATGCCACAGGCAGGGTACAGCTTTAGGGAGAGCCTCTGCTCCAGTTGTGGGGGCCCTCACATGAAGACTGAACAGCACATCTGCTGCATCTATGCCAAGGGACTCATTCCAGCCCATATGTGTTCTTTGGTTGGTGGTTCAGTCTCTGAGAGCTCCCAGAGGTCCAGGTTACTTGATTCTGTTGATCCTCCAGTAGGGTTCCCTTAAGGCCCTTCTTTCCTTCCCCCAACATAAGAGTCCTGAACTTCCGTCCAATGTTTGACTGTGGGTATCTGCACCTGTCTCACTCAGCTGCTGAACAGAGCCTCTCAGAGGACAGTTATGCTAGGTTTTTGTCTGCAAGCATAACGAGTACCATTAAAACTATCAGGTTTATTGGTGTTTGCCCATGGGATGGGGTTCAAGTCAGGCTGGTTATCCCTTGGCCATTCTTTCAGTCTCTCACCCATTTTTGTCCCTGCATTTCTTTTAGACAGGACAAATTTTGGCTTCAAAGTTTTGTGGGCCGGTTGGTGTCCTTATCCCTCCAATAGGAGTACTGCCTTGCTACAGAAGGTGGACTCTTCAGGCTCGATGTCCCCACTGTTAGGCTTCTTGGATAAGGTCACCTGCCTTGACTCCTGAGATCCTTCCCCATCTCAGGTCTCTGGAGCTTCCTAAAGATTTACCCCACCCAGCAGCTACAGATTTCCATTTATTGTCTTGGCACTCTGGATCTCTCTCCTATCTCTCCCCACACCTCCCTCACCCCATGCCCCTTACCCTCTTCCACCCAGTTCCCTACCTCCCTCTGCCTCCTATGACTACTTTGTTCTCCCCTTCTAAATGTGACTCAACATCTCTTTGGCCTTCCTTCTTGTTCTGTTTATTTGGGTCTGTGGATGTATCATGGATATTCTGTGCTTTATGACTAATATTCATTTATCAGTGAGTACATACTATGCATATCATTTGTGTCTGTGTTATCTCACTCAGGATGATGTTTTCTAGTTCCATCTATTTGCCTGCAAAATTCAAGATGTCCTTGTTTTTGTTTTTGTTTTTTTAATGCCTGCATAATATTGCATTGTATAAATGAACCACATTTTCTGGATCCATTCTTTGGTTGAGGGACATAAGGGTTGTTTCTAGTCTCTGGCTATTATGAATAAACCTGCTGTGAACATAGTGGAACATGCGTCCTTGTGAGCTGGTGGGGCATCTTTTGGGTATATGCCCAAGAGCAGTATAGCTGAATCTATTTTCAATTTTCTGAGAAACTGCCAGATTGATTTTTCAGAGTGGTGGTACAAGTTTTGAATCCATGGATGATTCTTAAGCAGCCACGTCATCATAAAGCATACACCAGCATGTCTGATAACCCAACAAAAACTGCAACCTTGGAGCCCCTTGCCCAACTTAGAAGCATTACATGGAAAAAAAAAACAATCAAACCTCTTCTCCCTCATCAATTATTTACCACTTAAACCCTGGGAAGGGATTTTGTGAATATTGTAGCTTCCTGAACTTCCTGAGTCTAGTAAGTTGCATTAGCTTCTTGAGTCTTATCTATCTCTCTCCTTCTCCCCTCTGGGAGATGGGGGTGGAATCTGAAGAATAGCTACACAACAAATGATTTTTAGTGCCTTTACCAACTTTAACTGTTTATAAGGAGTATATTGGATTCCTGAATTGCTAATTAATTCTTCACTTACTCCAGTAACTTCCTCAAATGTTTTGTAATCTTTCTTAATTACCACCATCTTATTTGAATAAAAATTAGTCTTTCAAGTAACTGACTTCAATCTTGCCTGTCTCTTTTATCTAGAATGTCCTATGTTTTAATTTTCTGTGTAGCCTCAAGACCCTAATCTCGGTCTGTATCTTTACTTGCTTTTCCTATTACATTCATGAGAACAGGGAAACTCAGCTATGTCATTATTTATATATTAGTCATTTTGCTCATTATCATCAACCAAGATTCTGATTTCTCTTCCAATGTTGTCTTGGTTACTCTAACATCTTAATAGACACTGGGTACCCTATTTGGCCCATGTGTATTTTCCTTTCTGGAGGATTGGGTCAATGTCATAGCATCATAATGGGAAGAAATATTTTCCAAGATGATGACTAACAATTAATAGGATCAATTTCAAAAATAGGAGAAAAGATAATAATCTGGAATGCAGGAAGCAGTTCCTTTTCCAATTTTCCGCAAAAATTTCTTAGAAGGCTGGCAAGATGCATCAGTAGGCAATGGTTCTTACCACCAAGCTTATGACCTGAATTCAATCCCTAAAATCCACATGTTGGATAGAGAAATAGAGAAAAAGCAACTTAGGGGAGAAATGATTAATTTTAGATTATAATTCCATGCTACCATCCATCACTGAAGGGAGAGTCAAGAGATGATCTGGAAGCAACGTCACATCTCTATTCAAAAGCAGAGAGAAATGAATGCATGCATTTCTATTCATGGGCAGCACCCTTTCTACCCATCCAGTATCCCTGTGTCGGGAATGAGGCTGTGAATAATGGGATGATTCTTTTAATGTCAATCAACACAGTTCCCAACGGACATACTCCTAGCCCATCCTGACCTTGACAATCCACGCTGAAACTCATTTCCTTGATGGTTCTAGATTATATCAACTTGACAATTAAAATGAAGGTTCTCTCTCTCAACAAAAACTCAAATAAGTAGTAGAAAATACAATATTGAGGATACACCTGGACTTCTCAGGCATGACAAATAGCCCCATCTTAGGATGAGCTAATTCTACCAAAGAGAAAGAAAAAACTGCAATCATTTGAGTTTTATCAAGTTTGGGTTCTTAACTTTAGATTAATGGAATATCTCTTTATAAAGCCATCGAAGGCCAAGACACTGAGCCCCTCAATTGTGATGCTGAATGGAGACAATCCTTTAATCAGATAGAGGGGCCTCTTGAAGAGGCTCCATCACTATGCAAGCTCAACCTCCATATGCAAACTCAACTTTCAAAAGCCTTTCTTGTTATTGGTGGCAGCTATACAAGGCCTTCAATATCTAGGAACATAACTGACACTTGTGGTCTTTTTTCTCAGTGAAATCCAATCTCATAACAAAAGGGTAGTTTACCTGGCCAAGAACAGTAGCAGCTACAACACTGATGATGAAGCCACTTCTGCAGTGTATAGGACTGCAGTGTACAGGTATTACTGAAGTCATACAAGCTCTTACACAGGTAAACACTGTAACCTAAAATAAACTAACAAAATATCAGGCAACTTTGCTGTATGTCCCAAAAGTAGCACTCTAAGGCCTACATCACTAGACCCATGGAAATATCTTTTGACTTGAAATACCTATGTGCTGAAGACTCTCTCCTTTACCTGTGCCAGGCAGCCTGAGTCAGGTGAGCAGTCCTATATACTGCAGAGGGGATGTGGTTCACTGACAGAAGCAGTTGCTTTCTAACTAGAGAATCTAAAGCTAAATATTCAGCCATCACTCAGACAAAAGTAACTGGGAATTCTGTATTATCTTTTTCTACCTTGGCCTAAAAGACTAAACTAATAACCCTAGCAAAAAGACTCAATTTGAACCAAGGTAAAAGGATTAATGCTTTGCATCTACACTGATTCAAAGTGTGCCTTTGTAATATTGCATGCCTATGCTGCTCTATGGAAAGAGCAATGACTATTAGCACAGAGTAATTCACCCGTAAAACAAGCAACAGATCCTAAATTTACTGCAAGCCTTCCATTTCACCAACCAATGGGCACTTATCAACTGCAAGGGCCACACAATATAAGTCTCAAGTAAATAGGCTAGCAAACAAGAAAAAAAAATGTAGTCCTACAGATTCCTAAGTCCATTGTTCACGCCAAACTTAGGTGATATACACCCTTAGTATATATTCCACGAATAGGAGTAGACTCTAAAAGGAACAAGCCCCCCCCCACAAGCTCTGTGTAGGGAGCACAGATCTACATGCAAAGTAAAACACCATCATCCTAGTACCTATAATGAAAAATAATTAAGAAAATATGTGATTCATTTCACTAATGGAGAGATACTGTTTTAGAACTGGCAACTTAACTGTTCCTAGGACAGGAATAAGTAATCATGGTTAATTAATTAATTAATTAAAGTGTGTCATGCCTGTACTCTCTTCATTAAAAAGAACTCACTTGGTCCATCTTTATCTTCTGCTACTGTTTGAACAAATTCAAAGGAGACACACCCATTTAGATAAAGACTTTATCTTTGTTTATGTGTGTGGACACCTTCATTCTCCAAGGACTGAAAGCTTCTGAAGTGACAATATCTTTGCTAAAGTTGTATCCCAAGTTTGTATCAAACTAATGATGCCCTTCTTCCATCCTCTTCAGCATCTTCCTAACAGAATACACCACCACAATCTCCTTAAGACAATTATCCCAAGGTTTGGCCCTCACCACTCATTACAGAAAAATAATGTTTCACTCCTTACACAGGTTACCTACTTTACATCTAAGGCCAGGGTAAAATGAAATGTTATCTACATGCTTTTAGGAGGTCAAAGACTAAAGTTAAAATTAAAAGGACTAATTAAATTATTAAACAAATCTTACGAAACCCGTATCAGAAAACATACACACAATAACAGAGACTGGTACTCATACATTCATTGAAATTGGAACAGTTCTAAAATTTAGCGCCAAGCTTAGATCTTTTGAGTTCTGTATGGAATGTCCTTTCTTGTGCTAGATATGATCTTATATTTCAACACCAATCAGAGGATTCAAAACATAAAAATTTTAGGGCAAGTATAATAAATCCAAAATGGAACTAGAAATAAGATCATTCCAAATTCTAAAGATTCAAGCCCAAAGACTGTAGACCACGGAAACTGGGTTCTGCTGAAAACGTGGAAAGAAAAACCTCCAGAACAGTTGAGTCCTCTATAGAAGTGGCTTTGAGCATCTTGACACTTAAATTACTAGAAACAAAACCTAGATTTATATCTCCAAGGTAAACCAATGACCTGAAAGCAAGAGATCCCACCTGAAGACCCACAGATGAACACCTTTCTCCTCAAACACAAAGGTAAATAACTCCCTAGTAACTGTAGAATTTGGTGTCTAACACCCCCTGCTAGGGATCTTTCTGTTTCTTGCTCTCTTTATTGAATCACAACCCTAAAAAAACAGTGCCTCAATGAAATCAGATTCATTTCTCCTGCTCCAATAAAACCCATAATGCTATCTCCTATGCTTTTAATTTTGTCCATTTCTGCACCAATAAGATGGCCACTTATGCCTAAATAAGTGGTCACATTAAATAAGGTGACTAACCTCCCCAACCCCTCAGACTGATGGCTTTGTTCTAAGTTACAGAAACCATACCAAGAACAGCGATCTTTCAAAGGTCTCCCAATTAATACAGAGGGAATGACACACACTATGGCCCCAAGTGCAGGCTTTAAACACTCTCATGTTGTAAAACTAGTGACAGTGAGTGTGGTGGGTTGAATAGATTTGGCCCCCATAAATTCATGTGTTTGAATGCTTGGCCCTAGGGAGTGGCATTATTAGGAGGTGTGGCCTTATTGGAGGAAGTGTGGCCTTGTTGGAGGAAGTGTGTGACTGGGTAGGTGGGCTTTGAGGCCTCCTATAGTCAGCCTCTGCCCAGTGCAGAAGATAGTCTCCTCCTGGCTGCCTTCAGAGGAGAGTCTCTTCCTGACTGCCTTTGGATCAAGATGTCTAACTCTCTCCCTCTCCAGCACCAAATCTGCCTGCAAGATGCCCTGCTTCCCACTATAACGATAATGGACTAAACCTCTGACTCTGTAAGCCAGCCCCAATTAAACGTTAATCTTTATAAGATTTGCCTTGATCGTGGTGTCTTTTCACAACAATGGAAACCCTAACTGAGACAGTGGGTGTGTCTTCAGTGTCCTAATTGGAAGTCTGATCTCTTGGCTGCTCTGATATTATCAGTGTTGTGGTCATTTTAATATTCAAAACAGAACTTTCTATTGTACACCTCATCCTCAGCTCTTGTAATTTGCTGACCCCTTTTCTGCAATGTACCCTGGATTTAGAAGGAGACGTTATAAATATCCTGTCTAGGGCTGACCACTCAACAGTTACAAAGTCTTGATACTTTTACCAGTTGAAATTCCAGCACTAACTTTTGCCCATTCCTGGGCAAACCTTCTGACCAAGAAGAGGAGCATAAATATTTAGAAGGCAATTTGACATCATATACATGTAAAAATGTAATAGATTTCCCGCCAGGGTCTATAACTTCTCAAAGCATTGGCTTCTTACTAGAGTAATAGAACAGAGCATGTATTCCTCTGTGGAATGGTTCTGAAATCCCGGAAGAAAGTGATCGGTTACCCCAATAGCAGTCATGCTGCTATTGCACCACTGGCCACATCTTGAAAGTTGATGTTAAAGTTCCCAAGGCTCACAGATTGCTACTACTGATGGCAACTTTTCTTCCCCAGCAGCCTCCACAGCCACGTCCAGCACTGGGAAACTTGGCGAGCAGAAAGGAAGCTTCTGGCTCAGGTCCAGTTTGATTTCTCTATGTTCTGAAAGCAGTGTTTGATGTCTTCAACACTGTGTGATTTCCATCTCCTTCTGCTGAGAACCCAAGAGCCCAAGTAGTAGACTGTATTGTACTGGGGACTTCTGAGTCCCCCCCTAATCAACAACTCATAAGTATAATCACACCTGGCATTGGGATGTTGTTCCATAACCTATGGCTTCTGGGACCAGGATTATCTATCCATGAAGAATAACTCTTCAGATTCTTTTGCTTTTTGCATTATAATTTTAATTAACTTCAAAGCAGTAGGATTCTATGTAACGTTACACATCCCTGGTTGTAGTCAACCACACTCTATCCCTTGTCTCCTGTTTTCTTTCACTCTCATCTCAATTTACATCATTTAACCTCCAGTTTTTCTCCTTATTTCATACCATATTCTAGTATTTTCTCTTGCTTAAAGCTTATTTTCTCTGTTATCTGCCAAATTCACCACTTCTAGCTCCTTGGCCTTTAAAGAGACCCTATGTTAAGCTTAGAAATCTGAAAGAGATCTACATATGAGAAAGAACATGCAATATTTGTCTTTCTGGCCCTAAGTTAGCTTGATCTGTGAGGTTTTTATTTCCATTTTCATTCATTTACATTCAAATATCATAATTTCACATTTATTTATAAGTGAATTAAATTTTGTTGTGTATATACCAGCATTTCATTATGTACTTATGAAAACATATTTTTATAGAAAGATATTGAGTCATTTATGCATCTCCCCAGGTGTGGTTGGTGTAGCCAAATGATGACCACTCTTACATTTGGCTGAGTTCTAGAGTGGCTATGTACATATACCTAAAGTTCAGGAAAAATCATTGAGGGAGGAGTGGAAAGATTATAAAAGCTAGAGATGTAGGACTCCTGCTTCTAGATAGTGTACTCTAGACATGACGTGGAAAATACTACCATTAAATCTCAACAATATGGTTCCCTGAACAGAACTGGCATAATCATAGTTGACATGCCATTATGAAGAGGGGAAATCCCATATGGCCCCACTCCTACATGAAAGTAGTCTGTGGCTACTGAGAAATGGGGAAACAATTTCCTCTAGGGGATGAGCTTATTCATAGTTTTCCCTATCCCAACTGGTCAGCTCTGGTTGCATGTTCATACATGTAAGGTTAACTCTACTCAGTAGATTTTATATACATATATGCCCATTCACACATGTATATGTGTATATGTGTATATCCATATGGGTATGCATAAATATTTTACAATAATAAAGAGATTATGAGTTTGTGAGTGTAGAGACATTGGAAGAGTTGGAGAGGAGAGGGTAGGAATGATGTAGGTGAAATATATGAAGTTATTAAAAATTAATAGTTTTATCTATGCTGTACCGAAGAGTTTTTAATTTCATGAGGTCCCTTTTGTCAGTTGTTGGTCTTATTTCACCAGTAACTGGCATCCTATTGAGAAAGTGCTTACAGAAGTTTGTACAGTGAAAATTGTTTTCTACTTTTTTCTCAAGCATTTTCAGAACCTCAGGTCTTATGTTGAGGTCTTTGGTCCTTTTGGAGTAGGTTTTAATGCAGGGTGAAAAATAAAGATAAAGTTATATTCTTCTGCATCTGTCAAATGCCAGGTGGTTGTAGTTGTATGGTCTTATGAAGGTGATCTATCTGTCCAGTTCCATTCTACATGTCTGTATTTGTGCCTATATCATGTGGTTTTAATTGCTCTGAAATATAACTTGAAATCAGGTATGGTGATACCTTCAATTGGATTATTTTTGCTGAGGACTACTCTACTTATCTGTAATCTTTTGTGCTTTCATATGAATTTCTAGGTTTTTGGTTTGTTTGTTTTTTTATTTCTCTAAAACATGGCATTACAAATTTGATTGGTATGTTATTGAATGCATATAGCACTTTGACAGAATGACCATTTTCCATTGTATCAATGCTATCAAATCATGAGCACTAGGGTGTCTTTCTGTCTTCTAGTGTCTTCATAAATTTTTTTCTTTACTGTTTTAAAGTTTTTATTGTAGATTCGTCCACTTCTTTAGTTTGTCTTTTTCAAAGGTATTTTATTTTGTTTGAGGATATTCTGGATGGACTTGCCCAGATGGCCTCTTTCTCAGTGTATTTCTTGTTGCTATGTAGTAATGCTACTGATTTTAGAATGTTAATTTTACATAACACTTTGATGAAGGTATTTATTAGTCCTGCTACTTTCCTAGGGGAGTCTTTAAAGCCTCCACATGAATAAAATTATGAATATAAATTTTATGAATAAAATCATATCTAGCAAACTAGGAAGCAGTATTTCTCGGAGGTTGTGTTCCTGTTTCCTGCTTCTGCTTCCCTGGGTGACAAACTAAAGTGTAAGGTGAATTAAATGTTTTCTTCTTCAGGTTGCTTTTGGTCAGTAAATTATCACAGCATCTGACATAAAACTAAAACAGATCAGATATATTGCCTTGGCTTTCATTCTATAATTTTTTCGCACTGGAATCTATCCATTTAGGGTTAGAGAGTGGGTTAAGTTTTTTTTGTTGTGTTTGACTTTTATATTATTATTTTTAATTTTTGAACTTTAGTTTGTATGCCTATATGTGTGTCTAAGTATGCATGCCAGGTGTGTATGAGTTGCTTGTGCAGGTAGGAGGAGGTAGGAAGAGGACATCAGGGTCTCTAGAATTAGAGTTCCAGGTGACTGTGAGCCCCTGATGGGATCCAGCTCTGACTTTGCAAGTACAGCAAGTCCGCTTGACCACTGAGCCATCTCTCTAGTGTCTGTTCTTTTAATTCAGGTTGCCATTCTTCTCTGAATGGAAGTGTTTGCAATGTTGTTCAAAGTACCAGCCTCTATTTCTAGATTTGAGATGTAAGAGTGATTATATCTAAGCTATGTCCATGATTGTGTTATCTTTAAGATCACTACACCAGCTGTTGCTATAATCAAGAAGAATAACAACCCATTATCCTTCATAAAATGAGTATTTTTCTTCCTATTGCGTGAAAAAAAAATCTAGTTACTTTATCATTCTTAGGAGTTGAAACGTAAAAAGAGCACTTCTTCAAAGCATGGCAGTTTTCTGTGTGTATCCTCTTGAACTAGAGAACGTTAACAGGCCTTAAAAATATCCTCAAAATCAAAGAATTTTTTTCCATCCCCTCAAGTGCAGCTTAGTACTTGCTCTGCCAGGATTTCCCTTCCTGAGACTTATTGAAAGGAATATGTTTGTAGCTGATCTCTCCATGAAATTTCATCAACTAGGAAAGTTTAAACTGACCCCATAGTTGGGCAGGAAAGAATACTCAATCTCTCACATCATGGACTTGTAGGGATCTTAGTAATGAAGATTTGGACAGATTTCTGGGATCTGCATAGCCTAGAAAAAAAAAAACATGTTTTTAAAAATTCCTTTCTGGCGCGTGCCTTTAATCCCAGCACTTGGGAGGCAGAGGCAGGTGGATTTCTGAGTTTGAGGCCAGCCTGGTCTACAGAGGGAGTTCCAGGACAGCCAGGGCTACACAGAGAAACCCTGTCTCGAAAAACCAAAAACCAAAACAAATAAAAATTCCTTTCTTTGCGAGGAATTTTAAGTAACTCACATTCGTTTTTATTGCCAGACTCAAGACTCCTTCATCTCTGAGCACACATTTCTCCCCAGAGTCTCAGTTGGTATATCATCCAGAGCCTACTCCTCAGCTCTGAACAACACAAACTACTGATGAAACAAAGTGGAGTGTTATCATGGTAATGCAAAATTAATCCAAAAGGCCTTTAGTAGTGTCACATGATTTTAAACATAAATTTATTGAGAATTTGAAGGTTGGCGTAGGTCAGGTCCATAATGTGAAAATTTGATTAGAATTGAATAAAATTACTGCTACTACAATAGGATTGATAAGAGGAATGGGGTATGGATCCTCCTGAAGTGTGAGTCTTTTGTGGAAGTTTTCCCATGAACAACTATTTGGCTGGATAAATATCTGCTAGAGAAAATAGTATTATGTAAATGAAGATGCTGAATAGTAAAGCCTGTTAATTTAGTCTTTAGTCTGAGCTCAGGGCACAGAATAGACTCCATCTTCAATGCTCATCCTACTTACAGGGTTACATCCACCAAAGATAACCTAGGCCCCACTTTAAAGGGCCCTGTTTCACAACCTAGGACTAAGTTGTTTATTTTGACCCCCTTGTGTGCAGATTATTTGCTCCTCCTGTCTCTTGCCACCCCACCACATTCAATTCAAATTTTAGAGTCTATCTCTGTAGCTATTTCTCCTCTCCAACTATTCCAGCCACTTCTCACCTACCCTGTAAATGCTGCCTCTGAGCTGCCTGTTCTATCTTTGTGTCTCTCTGGGCTCCTGGAGTCTAAAGAACAGAAGTCACACTGATGCAACTGGAGGCTCCTCTCATCCTACCAATGTCCCTGTGGAAAGGGAATTCTCCATTGTGATTCAGGGCATTTCTCTGCAAGTGTTGATCTGCTTGGGATTGGGACAAATGAGGGAGGACCCACCCTTGCACCTGTTGCCTGTCTTTCATAAAACAGATACAACAGTTAGCGGATGGCAACCTCACCCACAGTCTATAAAAGCAGCCTTTGTATACGCCCAAGAGGCCTCTAAACTCATATTTAGTTGCTCACTGTCTGTCCTCTGATGACACTGTCTCAAATACTTCCCATTACACAAGAACCTCTACTTTGTCTCCTTCTAAGCTTCAACCTTTTCATATCGCCTTCCAAGAGAATCCTGATATCCCCACTTGATTCCTGCCTTCCTTTCAACCCTCTATATTCCATTCCAAACCACGACCCTTGTTTCTTCCCAGAATCACTTGAAACCCTTACCTATGAACATCCACAATTTTATTTTCCCCTCTGTCACATCCTGACTACACTTGGTTCATAGATAGAAGCTCAACTCTCAGCTCCACTGGCTCCTGCCTAGTGGGCCCTGTCATCCTCTCCTATGACATGGTTAAAGCATCTGCCTTTTTACCCCCAGGCCACTGCTAATGACACGGCTTCGTCGTTCTGCTCTTTGTGTTCTTGGCTATTCATTTCTGTTCATTTTCTTTCTTTCTCTGTGGGGATGATTTTGGGTCCGTGAATTCCATTAGACTGCTTTTATCATAGAAAGATTACCTTTCTCTTTGAACCACAGCATACAGTATTTCTGGGTAAAGAAGTCTAGGTTGGCATCTATGGTCTTTTACAACCTGTAGGACTTTGATCCCAATTCTTGGATTTTCAATTTTCTATTGCAAGTCAACTGTTCTGTTGGGTTTGCCTTTACGTGTGACCTGTTCTTTTGCATTTGCAGCTTCCAAGACCTGTTCTTTGCTTTGTATATTTGGTGTTTTAACTGTAAAATGACAGATAACCACTAAATTGAGTTTCTTTACTTGCCCCATCCGTTTGGTGTTCCTTGTGCTTCTAGTATTTGCATGAGTAGGTCCTTCCTTAATTTAGGAAAGTTTTCTTCTATAATCCTGTTGAAGATCTGGTTTATGCCACTGACCTTGGATTCTTCTCCTTTTATTGTCTATAATTATAGGTTTGATGTCTCATGTCATATCACACATATACAAAGGAGTATATGTATACTTCTTTCATGCTTTGGATTATTGTTACTATGTTTCATAGTCTTTGCTTCTGTGGTCAGTTCATCTAGTTTATTCTAAAGTCTTCATATTCTAGTTTCTGTTTGGTCCTCTTTATAGGTAAGGATTTCCCTTGCGTTTTCTAGTGGGCTTATTGAATTTGCCTCCATTTAGCTTGAGTTTTCCTTAATATTTCTATCTCCTTGTAGAATTAATGCTTTTTAATCATTTAAAATACTTTATTAATTTGTTTATTTTTATTGCTTATTTTATTTATTTACATTTCAAATGTTTTCCCCTTTCCCAGGTTCCCCTCCACAAGCCCCCTGTTCCCTGCTCCTATGAGGGTGCTCCCCCACCTGCCCACCCACTCTTGCCTCAGCACCCTAGCATTCCCCTACCCCTGAGTCATCGAGCCTCCACAGGACCAAGGGGCTCCCCTCCCAGTGATGCCTGCTAAGGCAATCCTCTGTTACCAACTATTACCAACTATTGGATTACTAAAATCCAACTGGAACCATGGGTTGAGCCATGTGTAATCTCTAATTGGTGGTTTAGTCCCTGGGAGCTTTTGGTGAGGGTCTGGTTGGTTGATATTGTTGTTCTTCCTATGGGGTTGCAAGCCCCTTCAGCTCCAACAGCCCTTGCCCTAACTTCTCCATTGGTCCCCTCACTCAGTCTGATGTTTAGCTGCATCTATCTGCATCTGTATTGGTCAGGCTCTGGTGAGCCTCTCAGGAGGCTTTTAAATGTTAATTTAAAATTAACATTTTAAATTCTGATTTGCATTCATTATTTTATTCAGCAGTAACTTTGTATTTTCCTGGACTTCATTCAGGATTTTTTTCCTATTCAAGTTCACTTAGGTGTTTGTCTTCTCTTTAAACTCTCAAATTATTTGATCATGTTTTCAATTGTTCTTTTAAATTCTATGTTGGGGTTCATATGGGTAATTCTCATGAGAGAACATTTTTGTATGACTAGTTCTAGTTCTCTTTGGAGAAGATATATTGTTGTCTTGGCAATTTCATATCAATTGTATTGGGTAGCTGGTAATATGAACTGATTTGCTGTTTGTAGATCTAATATGAAATTCCAGCTTGCCTCTATGGAGTGGAAGCATTGTTCTATTTCTGCTGTTGTACTGAGTTGATTGATTTCAGATCAGTTAAGAAGGGTTTGTAAATCAGTCAGTCCTTCTGGTACTCAGAACTCGAGACCAGGGTGATTTCAGTTCAATAGCAATTGAGAAGTGCATGAGCGCAGCTCACTGCTGTGCCTGAGAAGAAAAGGAGGCACAGGACAAATAGGACAGACAGCCTGACTGAGAAGGCACATGAATGTGGCTTCTGATTGGACCTGGATATGAAAAGACCCATACGGTGTAAGAAACCAGGTAGACTCACTAAGAAAGTGTGTGAATACAGCTCTCACCTCACCAACAGGGCTTGAAGCAGCTTCACTAAAAAAGCCATATTGCTTTTTAATATCTTATTTATTTTTAATATCTTAATCTGCCATGATGAACTCGGATTTGGAAACTTCTAGTTTCTTTGGAAAGTTAGATTTGTCAAATGAAGTTTTTCTTGAGCTGACATGTGAAAGAATGTTATCTTGAAGCAGATACAGGTGAAGGGATGTTCTGATATAGCAAACACGTGAAAGGACCCATGATGACAGAGTATAAATGTGACCCCACAGAGAGTGGGAGACAAGCACTGAGCACTGGTTTGGTTTGCTACGCCTCGTTAGTCTTCCCTAACAACACGCATATGTTGGTTTGCCTTACACAGACATGTTGATATCAACTTGTGGTAATGCTGACATTGAGAGAAACTCACCTAAGAACTGCTCATGAGTTGCCTCAGGCCAGTTAGCAAGCCTTGCATTTTCTTCAGGATTGAACTACAGCTGCTGGTTTGTGCCTGGTGTCTGCCTGTCAAAAGGACTGGACTGTAGCTACCTAGAGGACTGATCCACAGCTGCTAAGTCATATTTACTGTTTGCTACAGGACTGAACTGCTGAGAAAAAAGATTGAGCTTGCCCCCAAAGAACTATTGCTGAACACTTCCACTTCCCCCATATCTGAATAACTTTCCTCTCCACGATCTCTGCTGGATGGTGGGATAGAGGAGAGGTTGATCATATTAAGAGTAGGTTGCAAAAAATTTATGCCTACAGAACTCTCAGCATTTGCTCATAAGGGAAGATGTTTCTTGGTTAAAAGGTTTATTCTCTTTTACAATTATTCATTTCTTCATTTAGTGGTATGGTGTATGTGTACGTGTGTGTGTGTGTGTGTGTGTGTGTGTGTGTGTGTGTTTGTAAGACTTGTGAGGTTGTTTCACTTCTTTAGTTAAGTAGGTTCTAGGGACTGAACTCAGGTTGTCAGGCTTTCGTGGCAAATGTCTTTACCTACTGAACCATTGTGTTGATCTGGTTGGAAGTTTTGTCCTTTTGGTATTTCAGTGTAACATCTAATCCACAATTGCTAAATCTCTACTGAAAAAAATTTACATATTAACTTTTTCAGTTCTTTGTATCTGATGTGTCTACTTTTTATTATCACCACTAAAAATAATTATACAATTAGAGGAAAATGTCCAGGGTATCCTCTCCATTTACCTTTTAAACTTGCATGTACTTTTTGATTTATAATGAGAAACTGTAAAGTGACTTTTATGCCAAGTTCCCCTGATCAAGTCTGTCACCAGAAAGGGGCTGATTTTCATGAGAAAAAATCTCTGAGGCATAGAGACCTTGGAGAAGCAAATAATAAACTGAAATTTGATCTGTCCGTATTATGTCCTACTTGAGAAGATACAATTGAATACTTGACATCATAGGAATACAAGTCTTCTATTTCTTCATTACTGGTTAGCTGTCTATATATTCATTCACAGGAAAATACAGTGCATCGGGTCACTACTGGGAGTCACAATATCTACAACTATCGTAGCACATCTGTGTTTCCCATCAGCAGCTCTGTTTGCTCAAAGACTCACAGGCCTTTTCCTGGCAATGATGCTTTAAGCTGTGAATTTAAAGTAAACAACTAGCTTGACAGTCTTCTCAAAGCACAGTGTGCAAACTTAAGGCCATAAGTGTTTTTAATCACTCTAAACAGTGGCATTTTTCTGTGCTGTCAAGGGAACAAAATATTTCTATTTCTAAGCATTTAGCTATCCTGTCAGAGAAGAAAACATATTACTCAAGGGTCATATTTTTTCCTTGGAAATCATGAAGTAATATATAACAAATGAACGACAGAATTCACTGATTAGAATACATGACTAACTACACAAGGATCAATTTCCTAACATATATTATTTTCTGCAATGCTATTACTGTTGTCAAATATACTTGTGAAATATACTGTTGTGAAAATATACTTGTGATGAGTTACCATTTATGATTTTCCTTACAAGGGAAAAAATCATGTAGTGAGCTATGTTAGTAGAAATGTGTGAATGGTTATCAGAGCACTAACATCATTTGCTACTTCAATGTCCTCCTTCACCTTTAGATGAAGATGAAATTTGAGATTAAATTTCTCAATGTTTTCCCTACTTCTATATAATTTACTCTTCAACAAAGTAATGTCATTTAGTTCTTCATCATTGTAAAAGTAAGACACTGTGTATTGTTCCAGGAGTATGTTATTTTAATATTTTTGATGTTCCTATCTATTGTCTGTTCCATGAATAAGGCTGAGTTTTGATAATTTATCTTGATGATGCTAACAAACACTCTGCTGTCAATCACATGTAATAAAACTGAGAAAAAACACAAAGAAATTCATCTGAAAATCAGCAAATGATAAAGACATTTTCGAAAATAAATCTTTTCTTGTCTTGGTTACTTCGTTTTCCAGGCGTTGTTGTAAAAATTGGAGTTGCTGAGTGATGAGGGGTTAAGAGGCCAAAGATGCTGACAGTGATGCTCAAAGTTTTATTGTGCTTAGAAGGAGGTCTTCACCATCCAACTTGTTGCCTAAATGGTAAATCCTATTACAGCATGGATTTAATGCCATATTGTGATAAAGAATATATATTAAGGGTTCGGGAGGTTGCTCAGCAATTAAAGACTAGACTCACAACCAAAAACATATATATATATATATATATATATATATATATATATATATATATATATATGTAATGTATATAAACATTATATACATATAATGTATAGAATGTATTAACATTATATATATATTTAACTATTATCATTTATTGTTCTTTTAAATGACAGTTAAGAAAAATAAAGTTTGAAAATTAGGCTGAAAATATCTAGAATTATATTATGGATAGAATAAGAACATATGTGTATATGTGTGTGTATATGTTTGTGAGTGCTTTTATATTTAATCTCTTATATATTTAATCTCTCAAATATCCTCTTTATTCAAAGTACACACTTTGAAGAAGCAAATGGTACTAATATTGACTGTATGCTCCTGTAAGCATTTGTGTGTGTGTGGGGGGGGTTATGTGTATATGTTTGTGTGTGGTGTGCGTGTGTGTGTGTGTGTGTGTGTGTGTGTGTAGAAACAGACAGTCAGAGCTGAAGTAATGAAAAGGGTAATGGGTGAGATAAAGAAACATAAAAATGCTATAGATACTCTGAAAATTTTTTAATATTGCCTGTGTGTTTATTTGATCTGATGTTTTAGTACTAAAGTAATACCTAGAAAGTATCCAGTCATTTGTATAATTTTCTCTTTGCAGTAAATGAAATAATGGACAGTTGTTTTCTCAAAACCTACAAATTATGTTTAATAATAAAAAATGTATTTAAAGATTGGAACACTACATCACTATAGCTCAACTGTTTGAGAAAACTACATTTCTCCATAAATCTAATGTCTTTTATTATTTTTACATTAAGGATATTTCCCAACCAAAATTCTGCTATTCGTAAGATGACACTTATCTTTTCTTAGAATGGACACATTAATCCCTGTAAATTGATCTCCAAAGTTCTCAATAAACAGAAAGTAGAATAATTTTCAGATATAAAAAAAACAGTAAGCAAACAAAAACAAAAACTGTGCCAAAATATCTCCTCCTGGCTCCAAGCCATTTCCTGAAATTCCATTATTTGTCATTTGAAGACATTATATTTACAGGTTTCTCTAAAATAACAAAATGCAGGAACCTGTTGAATTGTTCCACTATCTCCTATTACCCACAGGATAATGAATATGAAGTCTTTTGCAAAATGACTCCAAGCTATGCATGGCTCTGAACACACATAGGGTCAGTTTTAGAATCAAGAAGAACATATTGAGAAAACTTCAGTCATCCTAGAGTTGTTATTGACTTAGTACTGTTTGTATGAACAACTTGCATTTTAAGAAATATGTTTAGTCTTGAAGGAATTCTAAAATTAACGTCCCAATTTCCTATTCCAAGTGTATTTGTAACCCATCACTCTTACTTCAGTCTATATTTGATATAGAAGAGAACATACTTGAGGGAAGTGGAATAAGCTTCCTTGACAAGCATTTTCTGCAGAGCCCAGGACTATCGTGAAATTATCAGGAGCCTGAGTCAGAGTAGACGTCAAGCTAGAATATATCTCAAACTGATACTAAAAATAAGGCACATTCTGACACAATAGAGTGATGTTAACCTCTACATAGCAAACTAATGTTTTTGTCTATTTATAGTATACAGTGGAATTCTGCAAGGAAACATGACTTGATTACTTTGGAGCAGTCATAGTGGTTACAACTCAAGATGTCTGCAATCATTCCCAGGTGAATTCTTATAGAAGCCTGGTGAATCTTTGCTGTTTGGAAATTAATTTTGAGGAACAAGTATAGAAATTAGTGAAGAAAGTTCTAGAGATTAATGTACCAAGTTGGCATTAGTGGAGAGACTGGCAGCCCATGGTTTGCCTGATCTTCATTCAGCCAAGGAAGTATAGTCTTAAAAGGTTTGATTCACGTGTGAAAGACCATTCCTCTTCTTTTAGCTTTCCCCAAAGACCACATTCTTTGCCTAGAGTTGAAGCCCTGTGATTTATTTTCCCCTGACCATGTTATGATGTCCATTGGTGGTCTATTCAGGTTTTGTTTAGGCTGCCATGTTGATGAGGCTTCATTGATGTAGCTTCTCTGACATTTCTAGGAGACAAAATTTCACAGCCAACTTCCTGTTCCTCTGTCTCTTACAATCATATATATATATATATTCTCCTATTCTATAATGACCCTTGATTTTTAACTTGTCCAAGTCATCATTTTCTGTATCTGAAAAAATCTTTAATACAAAAATATGTTATGCAGTGAAAGCAAAGCAGTATAAATAGTAGCTGCAAGGTCATAAAAGTAACAAAAAATATGAATTATCCATGAAAGAGTAGTACCATTTACTTTGGTTACACTTTATTATGTATGTGATAAATACAAATACAAGGATATAACCTTTAAAAGTCCTTCTGTGTACAAATAGTTTAGTTTTTGATAAGATAATTTACATAAAATAAAATTTACCATTTTTGAAAATACCATCTGATTAGTTTTGATAAATGTGTTCACAAATCTCCATAAATTCTCATATATCTCAATAATTAATCCAATCATTAATTATAATCTACTATTCTTTTGTTACTATAATATTGCCAGTTCTAAAATTTGAAGTAAATGGAATCAGTCAGACTATAGAATGTTCGACTATTTTCAGTTTTCTGAATTGTTTTAAATTGCTAATATTGCTGCAAATTGATGCTGGGTAATAAGCCACAGCAATACGCTACATTCATCAGCTAATAGAAAATTGGACTCTTGAGATTTTTGACATTACTAAGAGTAAAGCTGTAGGAAAACTCAAGCATAAATCTTTATTCCTTTTGGGAAAATATCTAGGGTGAGATAGCTGATTCTCAGGGAAAAGTGTGTTTAAATATTGAAAAATCTGCCAAACTGTTTCTGTCATCTATGTATTCCCATTTCCAAAAGAAAGCACATAAGACATGAAGTTTGGAGGTGGAGATGTTGGTACGATGTAAGTTTTCAATGGGAGAAGGAAGCAGTGGGAGAGAGTAACAGAAGTGAAAAAGTAAAATTCATTATGCATGCATATGAAAGAAAAACAAGTAAAAACATTTTTTAAAGGAAATCCAAGTGATTTCATTGTTTCCCTAAATTTGGTAGAGTTAGAATTTTCTTTAGGGTGAAGACCTGTGGTGGTTAACGAGCTTGGCCCAGGGAGTGGCACTATTAGGAGGTGTAGCCTTGTTAGAGGAAGTGTGTCACTTTGTCACTTTGGGCTTTGAGAGAGCTTCCTCCTTGCTACCTGGAAGTCAGTCTTCTCCTGACAGCCTTCAGATGGAGATGTAGAACTCTCAGCTCCTCCTGCTGGATGCCTGCCTGGATGCTGCCATGCTCCCACCTTGATGATAATGGACTGAACGTCTGAAACTGTAAGCCAGCCCAATTAAATTATGTCCTTCTAAGAAAAAAAAAAAAGGATTTTCTTTAGGTAGCTATCTATACTACCTACTCAATGCAGAATACAGACCAGAGACAACACTTTTCTATAAAGGGTCAAAGTTATATATCAATGCGCCAAGATTGTGAAACTTTGTGATAAAATGTTGGAAAATTTATGCCCTAAAATAAGACTCAAAACTAATCATAAAAGAAAAATGGCAAGTTAGACTGTATAGAAAATAAGAATATTTGAACTTTAATTGAAAATAGAGGTCAAGAAAACAAATAATCGAATTTCAAATGGGTACAGATTTTAAAAGAGAATTCACAAAAGAGGAAACCCAAGTGGCTAAGAATCACTTTAAAATGTTTTAAAATGTTTTGAAGTGTGTTTAGTCATCAGAGAAATGCAAATCAAAACTACTTTTTGAGACTTCATCTTATTCTAATCAGAATGGCTAAAATCAATAAAAACCAAAGGACAGCTCATGCTAAGAACAATGTGGAGACAGGAGAACACTCATCCATTGCTAATGAGACTGCAATCATATACAGCTACTATGGAAATCAGTGTGGTAGTTCCTCAGGAAGATGGGAGTTGACCTAGCTTAAGACCCAGCCATACCACTCTTCAGCAAAGAGCTAAAGGACCTTTTATCCTTCCATAGCAATACTTGCTCAATCATGTTCATTGCTGTTCGATTCATAACTGCCAGATATTGGAAACAACCTTGATGCCTCTCAATAGAAAAAAATGGATAAAGAAAATGTGATATATTTACACAATGTAATATTACTCAGCCATTACCAAAACATAACATCCTGAAATATCAGGTAAATTAAAGAAACTACAAAAACATCCAGAGTAATGTATGTCAGGCCCAGAAAGACAAATATGGTAGATACTCACTAATATATGAATATTGGCTGTTAAGTCAATCCTAACCAAACTAAAATCTATAGAGCTACAGACTTTAGGTATAATGTAGAGGACTGGAGGGTCTGGAGACAGATAGTGCTCATTAGTAAAGAAAAATAGAAGAGTTATGTGTGGATGGTGTGGCTGGAACAGAAGAATCAAGTAAGGAAGGGGAAGGGGAGGGAAAACAGAGAAAGGCAATAGAAATTAAAGCCTATTTGAGAGGCACTATGGAAATCTAGTACAGTAGAAGAAGCTACTTAAAGTTTATACACATATAAAGGTGATCTAAATAAAACCTACCAAATAATAGGGGAGGCAGAGTCCCAACTGGCCATTTCTTGTCAACACATGAAGTGTCCAGTACCAGGATTGGATAACATATAGTTGAGTTGTGGCCAAAGGAGTTGCATGGGAATGAGTGAACAACCCAGGCTGTTGCCAAGACCTAGATTGCTCTCCACAAACTGAGAGAAAGGCCCCATTGCTGAAGACAACACCCATACAACTCATGGGAACATGGAGAAGTTGAACTGACTACACAGAGCCTATACCTCTACATGCTAGCATCTTTGGTACAGGAAAGTACTCTGCACAATACCAAAAAAAAAAAAAAAACAAACCAGTCATAAGTCCTTGGATACAATGGTGTCTCATCTATAAAATATGCTAGGGGAATGATGGCACAAAACTTGTGAGAGTACCAACCAATATCCATTTTGACTTAAGGCCCATTCTATGAGATGGAACCCATACTTACTTAGGTTTCCAAGAACCAGAGACTGAATACTCCATGGTCTTAGGGTAAAACCAAATGCTACTCATATTTTTTTTTAAGTAGCCATAAAATTATTTCTAATAACATTCTTCTATACTAATAGATCAGTGGCTTATTCAGCCATCATCAGAGAAGCTTCTTCCTGAAAATATGGGAACAAATTCAATGACTCACGGCCAGACATTCTGCAGAGAGTGAGATACCTTGGAACACTAAATGGGGTCCTAAATATGGATGTCTCTGTCTAAATCCCTCCCCTCATAGCTCAAGGAACCCTGTGGAAGAGGAGGCTGTAAGAGTGTAAGAGCCAGAAAAGATGAAGGACAACAAGAAAACAAATCCCAACATAAGCAAAGCTCATATGAACTTACAGAACCTGAAGCAGCATATATAGGGCCTGGACAGGTCTGCACCACGTCCTCTGCATGTATATAATGGCTTCCAGTTTAGTGGTTTTATGGGATTCCTAAGTATAACAATGAGTGGGTATATGATTACTGGGCCTTCTCTTGGACTCTCTGTTCCTTCTCTTGGCTTATTTTGTCCAACTCCTATGTGAAAATTTTGTCTTATTATAACTTATCTTGTTATATTTCATTATTATCTCTTTAAATTATGTTTTTTAATGAGAAACAGAAAGCAAATAGATCTGGATCAGAGGGAAGGTGAAGAGACACTAGGAGGAGTAGAGGATATATTATGGAAGAAAAATGTATTTTTCAATCAACGGTGCTATAGTTTGTTTACAAAGCTCATAAACCAGTTATACCTAAAAATAACTGCACAGCCTTTTCAGTGTATTCTCTCCTTACACGATCACTGTTGTTTGCTAGATCTCTGTGCTTACTTCCCCAGGATATCACATCATTTTGTTCTGTAAACAACTATCATAGATTCCATGAGCTGCTTCATCATCAAGATAGTGTAAGCAGATCCCCTGTTCAAATTGTTCACTTCCGATAATTATTATGCTAGGAGTAAGCTAGTTTATTGCCTACTCTTTGATAAAACACTCATCTTAGGACAACACAGGGGTACCTGCAGGGTTGAAATTATGTAAAATCAAATGGATACTTTCTTAATAGTTTCTTGAATTGGCAATTAAAATAGAATCTGCATTATGAAATCTGGTAAATGCTGTGTGACATGCCTATAGCAAGTCACTGGGATGGCAATTTCACATTTGAAATTATCATTGAAATCATGAAATTACCTTAAAAATCATATATAAGTGTAAAGAAAAAGGTCTTAGACTTGAAATTTAAAAAAAAAAAAGCAGCATGAATTTGTTAGAACTAAAGTAATCAAGGAATGTTTTTTATGGGCATCAAGGATTGTAATGAAAAGCTCGAGGTGGTTTATTCATCATTAGAAAGAGATAAGGGGATTCTCTGTGTGAGAATAGCATCAGCAAAGTCCTCAGGAAGAGACTTGGGAGGACACTGAATGAAAGAGCCAATGTATTCAATCTAAACAAATGCTAACAATTAAAGAAATATGCTCTACCTAAAAGTGTAAGAAAATGGTGTCCATTAAAAACATTTTTTTCTCTAATTTTCCATTTCTCAGTCTTGACATTTTCATATTTGTATATAATTCATCTTCATCATATCCACCAGCCACCCCCTGCCTCTGGCTGCTTCTGATTTCACTCCCAGATATATTTCCCTTTCAGCTGTAAGGACCCCCTCTTCCTTTCTCCTTTCTCCCGTCTTTCTCCCCTCCCTCTCTCCCTCTCTCTCTCCCTCTCTCTCTCTGTGTGTCACAAACACACATACAAGCAGTCAGAAATACACACACAGAGAAAGAGAGAGAGAGAGACAAATTAGAACTGCTTATATTCACATAGCTCTGACATGTGCTTTTATAGTACCACCTTTATAGTTCATGATTCTAATTAAGTGAATATTTACAAGACAAAGTATACCATTATTTTGGCTTGCTGATACTTGCTGTTGACTAGCTTTTGTAAAAATCATTTTGAATTATCAAATTATATATCAAATAGTAAAACCTTATACAGTGGAAGAAATTTAAACTTTTAAGAGAATATGATTTAGCCATCCCAGAGAAACTAAGCACTAAACAGAATTCTGTGATAATTCCCCCTAATGTCTTTAAAGCTAACAAATGATAGTCTATGACTCATAGTCTGGAATAACAATCTTTTATATTCTGTTCTATCAATGCTACAAAACCTCTCATCTTATTCTTAATTTGCTCTGTAGGGAAAGGCAATAGTCATATTGACAGTAATTTAATAGCTTTTATTCTCTCCTTTTTTCCTCCACAGAAGCAATTTAAGACTATCTAAAATTTTAAAATTATAAACACTTCAAAAGGAAAAAGGAAAATTGTGTTTCTTTAATATTTTCACGTTTATTCATAGACTAAATGATTAAACAAACTATTGAGTTGACATGTTCTTCTCAATTTACCTTTCAGATCCACTTTTCTGTTATTCCAAATTTTAATGCTATTATATCTTACTTGAGGCATGGGAGACACAGAAAATATCTAAGCATTAGAAATCAAAGACATGAGGACTGTGGGAGTTCCATCATGGCTGAAAATATTGGTTAAGATAGACAGAAACTTCATTTCTCCCATACCAGATAGAGTCTAGCAAAGCACAATAGGAAAGCTTTTGAGAAAAAATGAATTATTTAGAAGGGAACAAATATCTAGCTCTCTGGTCCAAGCCCCCTAATAGCTTTGGTATCAAGCTGACTGTGCTATATCCCTTTCTGAAGACATCTATTGAATTTCAGTACTGAGGGCCGCATGCATTTTCTCTTTCCACTCTTCTAATTTTAAAATGCATAATAGATTCATTTGTGTTATGCAAATTACACAAAGGGAAGTGTCTGCCTAATTTTCCATAAATGTGTATGCATGTATAGGTTTAAGATATGGCAGGTAAATGAAGGATATATTTCTGTAAGAACTCTTAGTGCCATATTATAAAGAAGAATATAATGCAAATGTTACAGGTAGACAGGAATAAGGGAGGGAGTACAGGAAGGGAAAAGTAACACTAAAGTCCATTTGAGAAGTCAAATGGAAGCATACTAATGGAGAAGCTTCTTAAAATATATACATATATGAAATAAATTTAAATGGAGTCACAAAAGAATGAAGACGATGGCCCAACTAGAAATCTTTCTCTACCAAGTAAAAGCTCCAGTGCCTGGAATGAGTTGCATTCCGTTTAGTCATTGGTCAAATGGGCCACATGGGAACCCCCAAATATCTCAGGCTATTGCCAAGGCTATTGGTCATTCTCCACAAACTGATGGTAAGGCCCTGTTGTGGAAGACAATACCTGTCTATCTCATTGAACACAGAGAAATTGAGCTGCGGCACAACAAGTGCTTGCACCCCTACTGACTAGTGTTCATGATACTGAAAGTTACTCTCCACAGTACTAGAGGATAAAGATAATCAGCAACTCAACTACAAACTCTGTAATCTACAACAGAGTGCAAACTGCCTGCAAATTATACTGGTCCCATAGTGGAACACATATTATGGAAATAACCAACCACTCTCTTATTAGATTTAAAGCCCACTTCACAAGATGGAACCTAGACCTTACAGTGCTTGAGTGACTCTGAATATTAGAGTATATAGGCCAAACATCTTCTGGGGAGAGCAAATACTATGACCCTGTACAGTAGTAAAACAAATCCTAACAACATTTTGCTACACCTATAGATGAATGCCTCATACATTCATCATCAGAGAAGCTTCCTCTTACAGTCGATTGGAATTAACACAAAGACTTACATCTGGACAATGTGCACAAACTGAGAGATTGTGGAGCATTCATTCCTAAATAGGATGATGTTTTTAATCAGGGTTCAGGGAGCTATGTGACCAGGAGGCAGGAAGATTGAAAGAGCTAATGGCGAGAGATGAGACCAAGGAAAAAACTGCCATCCAGACACAACAGGATTTATACATATATGAACTCACAAAGACTAAGGAAGATGCCCTAGTACTGCACAGGTTCAAGACAGATGGGGCACCAGCAAGGACAGAGGAAACTGGAGGTGATCTCCCAAACCTAACCAAGAAACTTTCTCCAATTTACATTAGCTTTCAAAGTAAAAACTAGTTTTCTCCAATGGTGTCTCACTAAGATAATTAACCACACTTAACTGTAGACCCTATGCCCAGCAGTAGATGGCCAACACAAAACAACAAGTTTTATAGACTTTTTCTCTCATATTGCTTTGTTTAAGACATTTTTGTCCTACAGATCTTTTGCTTGCATATTAAATTTTCCAATTTTCTGTTTTTATGGATTTTGTTTTTTTAACCTTTCTTCTAGCCCACTGCCCAGAGATAGGGGAAGATGAAGGTTTATAGGATAAAGGAGTTGTGGACCTGTTATTTGGGGTGATACCAATCTTCATTGTCAGAATATCAGCAGTCCAGTCTAAAACATCAAACATGAATCAGTAGCAGCAGCTCAGACCAATTGGCAAACACCAAACACAAATCAGTAGCAGTGGCTTGAACTAGAAGAAATCACAAGGCTCCAATGAATCAGCACAAGTCTGCCAAAGCAGCAAGAAACAGCCAGAATACCACGAGAAGTTTTTTGGTGCATTTCTTTCTATGAAGTCAAATCTAGCAAAGATCAGTGAAGACCAGAAACGGGTTGCAAGGTGAACCAATGCAAAAGTGTCCCCCTCATTGTCTATGGGATTGTATTTATATTCTTTCTAAGCACCACACAGTCTCTCAAGTGTCTGTTTCAGCAAAACACCACATGCCCTCTCACAGACAGCTTCCAGAAAAATCACCACCTGTCTGTTTTCAGAAAAACATCCCCTTATGTGTCTGCTTCAGCAAAATATCCTCTCATAAGACAGTTTCCAGGAAAATATCACACAATACAACTGAGTTGTTAGAGAAACCAGAAATTTCCACTTTGTGTGTGTTTGTGTGTGTGTGTAAGAGTATTTCTTGTGGGTTTGAGTTTTTGGGGTTTTTTTGTATTTATGGTTTGCTTGGATTCTCTTGCTTGCTTGTTTGTTTGTTCCCCTCTTTGCTTTCTAAAGAAAGAGAAAAAATAAAGAGCATGGAGCTAGATAAGCTAGGAGGATCTGGGAAGACTTGGGGAAGGAGAAAACACGAGGGGAGTAAGTTGTAAAAAACAAATCTGAAAGAAAATAAATTCTCTTACAAAGACAAGCCATAATTTGCCTACCTCATACTTTGGAGAGTGATGCAAGATTCCTTTAAAATGAAGAGTGTTAGCAACACAATGAACCATCTAGTCATGGCTATTGTTTTAATGCCTTTATCCAAATTACAAAAGCTTTGAAGCCATATTCACCTCAGTTCCATATGCCACGGGAAATTATCGAAATGATAGCCAAGCATATGTGTTATGTGTCAACGTGGGAAGCAGGGTATAGGATCAGAAGTTGAATTTACATCTTATGACTTCTCTTAGAATTTTGAAATACATTGGTTTACCCATTTTGGAGAACTTTTCTTAGTGAAGACACTTAGGAAGTGCTTGATGGGAATATCCCCTTAGAAGGAATAAAGAAGTAGAAAGTGTACCATACACAGCATGTGGAATAAGCTTGCTTTGTGACATGACAACCCATGATTTGTTCAGGAGAATCGTTATGAATTATCACACTACAGCATTCATGGAAGAAGTATCTTTGATCAAATCACAAATCACCTAATTAGAATAAAATTCACTTAAGCTGTTCTTTATCTACCCATGTTTTTGAGCTACTTAGATTTTGATGCTCTGGTTGAAATAGTTAAACCTAGGGAGAGAAGTAGAGCATTTGTTCTAGACCATCCACTTTACCTAAGAAGACACTGGTGTCTAGTAGAGTTTAATCTGTAACTCAACAAATCCTACTTCACTTCTGTGCTGTTCCTTGCTGCACGCCAGAGCAGTTTCTTATGACATGATAATGTCTGCTCTCCCAACTTTCAAATTTTATTCTCCCACTAGGAAAAGCCCTTATTTACCCTTTTCTAGAAAATTTCTATTACTGTCTTAGTTACTATTCTATTGCCGTGAAAAGTCATCAGGACCAAGGCAACTTATAAAAGGAAACATTATTGGGGACTTGTTTAAAGTTTCAGAGGGTGAATCCATGTTCATCATATTGGCGAGCAAGGTAGCAGCAGGCAGTCATGTGCTAGAGCAGTGGCTGAGAGCTTACATCCTTCTGTAAGTTAAAGAAAGATAACATACAAGGAGTCATAATGTGGGATTTTGAAACCTCAAATTCCACCCTCAGTAATACATCTCCTCCAACAAGGCCATGTTGCCTAATCCTTCCCCCTAACAAAAAAAAAAAAAAAAAAAAAAAAGTAGAATCTACCACCTAGGGGCCATATATTTAAATATAGGAGCCTATGGGGATCATTCATTCACAATATCACAAACTCAACAAGGTGCAGCTCAAATACAAATCCTTTTGTATTTGAAACATATTTTTCTCCCTCTGCCATGTGTCTTTGATCACTTCTGTGAATTTTTGTTGGATTTCTTTAGCTCGTAAAACAATTAATGATTTCTAGAATTCATCTTAATTTTTCAAGTGATGGAATTTTGTCTCAGTTAAATTTCAGACCACAACTAATTAAGCAAGAAGATTCTGTTTAACATTTGTGTGTGTGCATATAGAAGGTGGGTGGGTCTGTGTGTCTGTGTCTGTGTCTGTGTGCACCCTCATGCATCTGCCTGCATCATGATAGAGGCAAATGAATTTCATAGTAAAAGATCAGTGCACAGCTTGATCAATTTGGAAGGAGATTTTTTTAATATACCAATATTCTTAAATCTTAAATCAATTAATATTATTAGCCTGGCTCTTTGGGGGAAAATATCTATTTTTTACATGGCATAAATGACCCCTGCTTTATGTTTTTTGGCAATGTTGTGCTATACCAACTTTGCACTAGCCTTGTGACTTATTGGTCACTGTGTTGAAAAGTGATTACATATAGATTTTAATATGTCTATTGTTAATTTTGAAACCTGGAGTCAGTCATATTAAGAAACATAGCCAACCACTATGAAAGAGATATTGAACAAAAAATAAATAAATAAATCTGAACTGAACCTCTGAAGTCAAGCTGCCAAGTGACACATGAGAGACCCAGCCATTCACTGTAATCCAAAAGAACCACTAGTTTTCCTACAGTATGAAAACAGTAGATGTTTATTTTAAAACTCTAAATTATTTTTGGAGCATTGGTAATAAAATGAATTTGGCTTCTAAAGTCATAGCATAGAAGAAAGAGTAATTGTTTTCAAATTAGCAGTGCTCAACACCTTAGTGGCAGCCTATGAGTCCTTAGAACAGCAGTGAGAGAAGATTGTATTAGTAGAGTAAAACAGAGAGCTGGGTACTTAGGCTGTGAAGTGAGATGCATTAAAGAAAAATCCAGAACCCTTCTTTGAAGTATTGCTTGCAGCATAGAATTCCTCTGTAGTAGACTTCTTGAGAAATATCATAATGGGTATTCAACTCCATAGGAGATTCTGGGCAGTTTATTTAGATAATTATGTTGTTTTTGAAAAATTAGAAATTGTCTCATTAATCTTTGGTTTTATATAGGAAACCATATTGTTGAGATTCCCTGAGTACAGCTTCTTCTCTACCATACATAAAAGATACTACCTCACAGTTGTTATACTGTTTAGTTCTTACAATCTCTCTACCCCCTCTTCTATAATGTTCTCTGCACCTTAATTGTAGGGGTTGTGTTGAGGGTTATTCATTGCCTTTGACATCCCAGGCAGTTTGTCTCTACCTTTTGACCAGTTGTGTCTTTCTGTAATGGTCTCCTTCTGATACAAAAATAAACTTCTTTGTTAAGGAGTGAAAGCTGCATGTATCTTTGTGATTCAGGATAAATATTTAGTATGCAGTTATAAAATTTATTGGTTTAGTGATATGGCAATGTTTGGTTCTCTTCCAGAGTTCATGGCCTCGCCATCGAGCAGTGTACTAGGCTTAAAATATTGGGTATTAACTCTCTCGAATTGAGTGCAATTTAAGACCAATTACGTGATTGTTGCTTGCTCCTAGGACTTAAGTTTCATTACTACAAGTTTTGGTCAGTGTTGCTATTCAAAGGTGTTATAGCTGAATAAGAGTATTTATTGATTGATTTTCTCACTTGGCAGCTTACATAGCTCTTTTTAGTCCTATTTTGGGGTGGAGGTGTCCAGGTAAGTTCCAGCTTTATTTTTCTGAACCCTCTGTCCAAAGTGTGTGCTGTCTCCAACAACACAGTCTTACCGTCATTTTCTGGGAAGAACCCAAGACATTGTCAATATGCTATATGATAAAGTAGTCTCTTGCATTTCCAAAACCAAGAGCTTGAAGGGAATTTTACTATACCTGACATGACATTTTTGTTAGTCTATAATTTGAGAAGAACATTGTCACCCCCAAGTGGTGTAATTATATTAAAATTCATCATGTGTGCATGTAATTACATAGCCATAAAACAATATTACTCCTTTGGTTTTTTTTCCTTTTTTTCAATAACTTATTTTTTTATTCACTTTACATGCTGAGAGCAACTTCCTTCCCTCCTCTCCTCACAGTCCCACTCTTACAAATCCCTTGCCCTGTTATCCCCTTTTCTGAGGAGAAGCCTTGGGTACCACCTCACCCTGGGACATCTGGTCCCAGCAGAACTAAACACATCCTCTCCCACTGAGGCTTAACCAGGCAATCCAGGAAAGGGAAGGGGATCCAATGATAGCTAACGGAGTTAGAAACAGTCCCTTGCTCCAAATGTTAGGGGTCCCACATGAATATCAAACAACAAATCTACTACAAATGTGTAAGGGGCCTAGGTCTAGCCCCTGCATGCTCTTTGGTTGGTGGTTTGGTCTCTGTGAATCCTAATGGACCCAGGTTAGTTGACTCTGTAGGTCTTCTTGTGGTATCTTTGATCCCTTCAGCTAACTCAATTCTATTCCCCACTCTTCCACAAGACTCCTGAGCTCCACCTGTTGTTCAGCTGTGAGTCTCTGCATCTGTTTCCATATGGTACTGGATAAAGGCTCTCAGGAGACAGTTATGCTGGTTTCCTGTCTGCAAGCTTAGCAGAGTATCATTAATAGCATCATGAGTTGGTTCTCTCACATGGAATGGGTCTAAAGTTGGGACAATTATCGGTTGGCCATTCCCGCTGTCCCTGCTTCATTTTTATCCTTGCACAATTTGTAGGCAGGACAAATTTTGGGTTGAAGGTTTTGATGGCGGGCTGATGTCCCTACCCTCCACTGAAAATCCTGACTAGCTATAGGAGGTGGCTAGTTCTGTCTCTTTATTTCCTGCTGATAGGAATCTCAGCTAGAGTCAACCCCATAGACTTCATATAGCCTCTCAATCCCAGATCTCCAGCTAGTCCCAGAGATGCCTCCATGGATTTCCATTCTCACTGCCAACCCTTTCCTATCCCCCATCCCTATTTCTCCTTGCCACAGCCCCTCTCCCACCCAGTTCCCTTTCTCCATACACCTCCAGTGACTATCCTGTTTCTACCTGAGTGAGATTCACTCTAGGCATCCTCCCTTGTGCCTCCTTTTTACACAGTTTCTTTGGTTCTGTGTATTATACTACAGTTATCCTGCACGTTGTGGCTGATATCCACTTTTAAATGAGTACATATCATACATGTCATTCTGGGTCCATGTTACCTCAATCAGAATGATATTCTCAAGTTTAATCCAGTTGCCTGCAAATTTCATGTCTTTGTTCTTAATTGCTGAATAATATTCCATTGCATAGATGTATCACATTTTCTTTACCCATTCCTCCACTGAGGTACATTTAAGCAGTTTCAAGTTTCTGGCTAGTACAAATAATGCTGCTATGAACATAATTGAACAAGTGTCCCTATAGTCTAGTGGGGCATCTTTTGTGTATATGTCCAGGAGTGTTATTGCTGGGTCCTGGGGTAGAACTATTCCCAATTTTCAGAAGAACAATTAAATCGATTTCCAAAGTGGTTCTACAAATTTGCACTCCCAGCAGCAATGGAGGAGTGTTCATCTTGCACAAATCCTCACCAGCATGTGCCTTCAACTTGAGATTTTTATTATTCTAATGGTGTAAATGGAATCTCAGAGTTGTTTTGATATGCACTTCCCTGATGACTAAGGACATTAAACATTTCTTTAAGTGTTTCTCAGCCATTGGAGATTCCTCTGCTGAGAATATTCCATTTAGCTCTGTACCACATTTTTAATTGGGTTATTTTGTTTGTTGGTATCTAATTTCTTGAGTTCTTTATATATTTTGAATATTAGTCCTTGGTCAGATGAAGGGTTGGTGAAGATCTTTTCTCATTACATAGGCTGCCATTTTGACCTATTGATGATGTCCTTAACCTCACAAAAGCTTTTCAGTTTCATGAGGTCTGATTAATTTATTGTTGCTCATAGTGCCTGAGCTATTGGTGTTCTGTGCAGGAATTTGACCCTTATGCCAATGAGTTAAAGGCAGTTTCACCATTTTCTCTTCTATTAGATTTAGTGTCCAGTTTTATGTTGAGATCTTTGATCCACTTGGACTTGAGGTTAGTGCACAGTGATAAGTATGGATGTATTTACATTCTTTTACATGTAGACATCCAGTTAGAGCAGCACCATTTGTTGAAGATGCTTTCATTTTTCCATTGTATGGTTTTGGCTTGTTTGTCAAATATTAAGTATCTATATGTATGTTTATTTCTACATCTTTGATTCTATTCCATTGACCAACCTGTTTGTTTTTATGCCAATACCATGCAGTTTTTATTACTATTGCTCTGCACTATAGCTTAAATCAGAGATGGTGATACCTCCAGAAGTGCTTTCATTGAACAGAATTATTTTAGCTATGCTAGGTTTTTTGTTTTTCCATACACAGTTGAGAATTTCTCTTTCAGGTCCGTAAAAGAGTTGTGCTGGAATTTGGATGGGAACTGCATTGAATCTGCAGATTGCTTTTGCTAAGTTGGCCATTTTCACTGTTATTCTTACTGATCCATGCCCATGGAGATTTTTCCATCTTCTGATATTTTTGTCAATTTCTTTCTTCAGAGACTTGAAATTCTTGTCATACAGGTATTTCACTTGCTTGGTTAGAGTTACACTAAGATTTCTTTTATTATTTGTAGCTATTGTGAAGGGTATTGTTTCCCTAATTTCTTTCTCAGTCCATTTATTGTTTGTATAGAGGAAAGCTACTGATTGCTTTTTAGTTGATTTTGCATTCAGACACTTTGTTGAAGGTGTTTATCAGCTGTAGGAATTCTCTGGTAGGATTTGGGAGATTACTTATGCATAGTATCATATCATCTGCAAATACTAATACTTTGACTTCTTTTTCATATTGTTTCCCCTTGATCTCCTTTTGTTGTCTTACTGCTCTAATTAAAACTTCAAGTACTATATTGAATAAATAGGGAGAGAGTGCACAGCTTTGTCATGTCCACGAATTTAGCGAAATGGCCTTAAGTTTCTCTCCATTTAATTTGATATTGGCTATGGGCTTGCCACATGTTGCTTTTATTATGTTTAGATATGGTATGTACCTTGTATTTCTGATCTCTCCAAGACTTTTAACATGAAAACGTGTTGGATTTTGTCACAAGCTTTTTTAGCATCTAAATGAGATGATCATGTGGGGTTTTTGTTTGCTTGTTTGTTTATATGGTAGATTACATCGATAGGTCTTTGTTTCTTCTCTGACACAGTGATCACTGGGTAGAGAGTTGTTCAGTTTCCATGAGTTTGTAAACTTTCTTTTGTTTCTGTTGTTGAAGTTCAGCTTTTGACCATGGTTGTCTGATTAGATACGTGGAGTTATTTCAATTTTCTTGTGTCTGTTGAGGCTTGCTTTGTGATTGACTATATTGTCAATTTTGGAGAAGGCTCCATGAGGTGCTGAGAACAACGTATATTTTTTGTGTTTGGTTGAAATGTTCTGTAGATATCTATCAAGTCCTTTTGAGTCATAACACTGGTTAGTTTCATTATTTCTGTTTTTTAGTTTTTGTCTCAATGACCTGTCCATTGGTAAGAGTGGGGTGTTAAAGTCTCCCATTATTATTGTGTGGGGTTTGATTTGCGATTTAAGCTTTAGTAATATTTATTTTACAAATGTTGGGGCCCTTGCATTTGGGGCATAGATGATAAGAATTGAGAAGTCTTCTTGTTGGATTTTTCCTTTCATGAGTATGAAATATCCTTTGCCATATCGTTTGATATTTGGTTGAAAGTCTATTTTATTAGATATGAGAATGGTTACTACAGATTGCTTCTTGGGTTCATTTACTTGGAAAACTTTTTCCAGCCCCTTACTCTGAGGTAATGTCAACTTTTGTTGCTGAGGTGTGTTTCTTCTATGCAGCAGAATGATGGATCCTGTTTTAGCATCCATTCTCTTAATCTGTATCATTTTACTGGGGAATTGAATCCACTGGTATTGAACAATATTAATGACCAATGATTGTTAATTCTTGTTATTTTGATGTTGGTGGTGGTGTGTGTGTGTGTGTGTGTGTGTGTACTCATGCACACATGCATAATTGTGTGTGCTTCCCTTATTTTGCTTTTACTGGTGTGGAATTATTTGTTTCTTGTGTTTTCTTGGGTATAGTTAACCTCCTTGGGTTCAAGTTTTCCTTCTAGTATTTTCTGCAGTGCTGTATTTGTAAATAGATATTGTTTAAATTTGGGTTTGTCTTTAAATATCTTGCTTTCTCCATCTATGGTGACTGAGAGTTTTACTGGGTACAGTGGTGTACATTGTCACTACTGTGGTTTCTCATCTGTCCAGAACCTTCTAGCTTTTTAGGTCCCTGTTGATAAGTCAAGTGTAATTTTTGATAGGTCTGCCTTTATTTTACTTGACCATTTACCCTTGTTGCTTTTAATACTCTTTCTTTGTTCTGTTGATTTAGTGATTTGATTGTTATATGGCAAGAGAGTTTTCTTTTCTGTTCCAGTCTAATTAATGTTCTATAAGCTTGTTGTATGTTTGAAGGTATGCCATTCTTTAGGTTGGAGACATTTTCTTCTATTATTTTGTTGAAAATATTTTCTGCTCCTTGGAGCTGGGACTCTTCACTTCTATTCCTATTGTTCTTAAGTTAGATATTTTTACTGTTTCCCAGATTTCCTGGATTTTTTGTCAAGATTGTTTTAGATTTAACATTTTCTTTGACTGATGTATCAATTTCTTCTACCTGATGTTCTCTCTTCCTTCTCTAGTCTTCTGTTGGTGATCCTTGCATCTGTTCTTCCTGTTCTCTTCCCTAGATTGTCTATATCCAGGACTCCCTCAGTTTGTACTTTAGAAGACTGTATGAGAAGATTACAATTTTGATAATATGAATGAAATAAAATTGATGCTAATAATTTAGCATGGCATTGATCCCATTCTTAAACAGAACCCTTATTTGAGTTTTATTTTAGAGGAACTGAGTTCTAAGTTGAGGCTAGAATCTCAGTGTTCAGTCTTACTCAGAATATCCAAAGAAAACTTTTGTGTTTGTGTGCTTCATCATATTTCTGGATAGTTACTTCCTCATATTTCAATTAACTTACCCATACTTAATGCATAAAGATTCTGAAGTGAGAAATATTAAATGCTTTGACCAGAGCCATTAAGCAACCAATTAAACATTTTAATAAGGGTCAAAATCCATGTTGTTTATACCATAGGCTCTGGCCACTCTAGAATACTACCCATTCCTTCTCACAAATCTGCTGCATGTAATTAATATCTGTATACAGTTATGTAACTTGGATATTGTATATTGTGCTTTAGGAAATTAACTTTGTCCCAGAATTTGACTCATGTTGACTATTTCCCCAAAATTAAGAAGGTATGTGTTTCAAACTAGAAATAAAGCTAAACAGGTTTTGGAAAAATGTGAAAATAAAGGTCTAATTTGACCTTCTTATGGAGTTCCTATCCCTTTCAGGGCCCTCAGTCCTTCCTTCAGCTCTTCCATAAGAGTCCCCAAGCTTCATTCAATGCTTGGCTGTGTATCTCTGAATCTGTCTGAGTCCGCTGCCATGTGATGCTCTCAGAGAACAGCCATGCTAGGTTCCAGTCTGCAGTCATAACAGAGTATCATTAATAGTGTCAGAGATTGGTGCTTGCCCATGGGATAGGAACCCCACAGGAAGACCAACTAGTCAAATAACCTAGAGCCTTTAGGTCTCTTAGAGACTGAACCTCACCCAAAAGGCATACTTGGGCTGGACCTAACCTCCCTATCCCTGCACATATGAAGCAGATGTGCTTCTCTGTCTTCATGTGGATCCTGAACAACTAGAATGGGGGGCTATCCCTAAATCTGTTTCCTGACTGTGGAATATGTTGTTCTACCTGGGCTTCCTTGACTGGACTCAGTGGGAAAGGATGTGTCTAGCTATGCAAAAACTTCATGGGCCAGCATGGGCGTGGGGGAGATATTGTGGGAGGTGGCTCCACCTTTTCAGAGAAGTGGAAGATGGATGGGAGAGGGACTGTGAAAGGGGGGATCAGGAAAGGAGGCAGAAATAAGAATGTAAATTGAATAAAGAAAGGAAGAAAGGAAAAAAGAAAGAACAAAAGAAAGAAAGAAAGAAAGAAAAATTAGATCAATTCTGTTCTGATCTCATGATTGATAAACCAATTTATATGAGTTTATGTTCAAGGTCCTACATTTTAGAAAGCACAAATAGAAATTTGGTAACTTTTTGTCTCCTCTCAAGAACTCACATTAATAGTTTAGATAATGTTTTGGGGTCTCATCTTGGTTTTATTATAGACATATCACTTGGACATGTGAGGGACAAACACATCTCTCCAAGCATTTCTCAGCCATCATGTGTTGATTAGCCAGATTCTCAATACAGACATGGGATTAGTTCTGGGAAGTTGGTGTGTCATGAATGAGTTGAAATCACAAGATTATAAATATTTTACCTCAGAACAATTTACACCCACAGCACGGGTTCAATAAATGTGCTCTGAGTTGAACAAACTGTTATCACATCTCTTCTGCAGTATTCATGGACTTGTAACCTAATGGTTCATCTGCAGTAGTATGACCCATCCTGCTGAACTGTCAGTTCTTCACAACAGCAGTCAGATCTCAGGAGACCTTCCTCAGGAACTAATAAGAAGAGGCAGAAAAAAAAGTGTTTTCACTGCTTAATTTGATTGAAAGAGGTAGGGAGTGTTTTCCTTTTAGATTTGTTGAAAGCACTTCTTTCAGAGTGAAATGACACCTGCCAAGGTCCTTGATGGTTTCACATTTCCTGTTAAAATTGCTACTCTCAAAAGGCATAACAACCTGGTCCTAAGCACTCTGGCATTGTGAACAGCGGGGCTATAATTAGAGACTTTTGCCTGGTGTTAACAAATGCCAGGGGGCACAACAATCTCTGCAGATGAATTCTCCAGGATTTAATTAGCTCTCTAGCTTTATTCTTCATAGAATTATGCTGCTCCCAATATACCTGGTGCTTGCTTCAGGCATGGGTCAAAGCTTGCAGCTGCCAATTATTTAATATTCATGACATTTTATAAGAAATGCAATGTACATGTATTGAAGAGTAGTAAATCCAATGCATTTATGAAGTTGCCTATCTCTTTGAATAATAATTTAACTTTGGCCACAGGATTTTTTTTTTCTTTTTCTTTTTCTTTTTCTTTTCTTTTCTTTTTTTTTTTTTAAATTTTGGAATCTGTCATTTTTTTTTCCCTCCAATCATCAAGAGACATTGAATGGTCTTGTTTTCTTGAATTTTAGTTTCTATTCTGTGATATATATATCCACTGAAGGCATTTGTTCTTTGTGCACAAAATTGAGAAGTAATCTAATGAATTCCCAGTTTTTAAAACAGAGACTTGCTCTTCTGATGATTATGGGGCTTTCTTTGCATCTTTTAAAATGTACATGCTTATTGTTCTTCACAATAAATTACAATGGGAAATTCTAAATTTTAGTTTATTGTAAACATCTATGGGGAGAATTCAATTCTAAAACTTCTTAAACCAGGTAATTCCTGCATCATGAGACATCTGAAACAAATTTCTTATATTAGAGGGACATGTAATATATAGAAATGAACCCCTGGAAGTTATTTTGCAATGAGATAGCATTTTAACACACTAATGTGGGAATTTTTAGTTTTCTGATCATTATGCTTCCCTAAAAGGTCAAACTAAGCATCTCTTTGCTGACTCTTGAGTATCTAGCATGTTAAAAATACCTTGTGGAAATTTTTAAAATTCTGGTGTTAATTGAGTAGCTTATTATATAGACAATGCTCATTGAAGATGAAGTCAACACTCATTTAGATAACAAAACCTTGATTGCATACTTGCTTGTCTCATCATTACTCTGTAAATGTTAACACACAAAGAGGAGAGATATGGTATAAGCAAATATGAATATAATAGAGAAGTATTGTTTTGTTTATTTGTTGCATTTGCCAAATTTAAGTGATTGCAATGACCTTGACATAAGTAGATGTAACAGAGTGGCACACTGCACAGTATGTGGCAAGTCACCAGCTCTAATGAATGAAAACTGTTTATTGTTAATTTATACCAAGAGAAATTCAATAGATAAAACATTTTGTGTCCACATGCAGGGCAAGGGTTGAAAAGATACTTTTGTCTGTGTGGAGGCCAGAAGTAGACACAAATCTCTTTCATTCTTCTAATCTTCTTTTGAAACAGGATCTGTCACCAAACTTAGATCTCACTGACTGGTCAGATTGACCAGTAAGCTTTTAGCATCCCTCCATCTCCTCCTTCTAATAAGGGAATTACTGGCATGTGCAACCATGCCTGTTTTTTCTTGGGTTCTGAGAATCCAAACTCAGGACCTCATGCTTGCCTGTCAGGCACTTAGCCCACTGAACCATCACCCCAGCCCTGCAAACACATTAAACAATTGTACTGAGATATATAAGTGATAGTCTCATAAAGTTTACACATTAGGGCTGTGTAATTAATTTCTATGCAAGCACAGACCTGTTAAATGCTCATCCCATCAGGTTAAAGAACATACCATGGCCACCATCAGTTCTCAAGGTCTCTGTAATCCTTTGTAAATCTTTTCTTTTCTCCATTCCAAGTCATCTCTCCAAATGACACTTGAAACTAATGTTCTCTAGACTCTTCTAAAAATTTATTTATGATAGTATAAATTTTTATCTTTCACTTAGCATTTCAGAATTGATCCATGTTATTGTGTGTAGAAATAATTCCATTTTCACTGATGAACAGTACTCTATTCTATAAATTGCTACAATTTATTTGCTCATTCTGTTGATGAGTATTTAGGGTGTTAGGTTGCTTCTGTTTGAGACTAAGAACAAATTGGTGTGCTATCCATAGTTTGACCAGTATTTCACATATATGTGTGCATACTTGTTATACATATCACATCTTTTCTCCTGATTGAGTATGTAACTATAAATGCCAAATTTTACAGCTAATGATTCTAGTAGCTATTAATGTAAGATTCATTTGACTTCTATATAAATTATGTATCATCTCAATATAGTGATGAATTTTCATCCCAATCTTGCTTCTTGCATTTTGCTTCTTTTTGAAATTAATTAATTAATTTATATCACAAATGTCTCCCCTCAAAGAGTTCCTCCCCCATCCCTTCACCTCTCTACCCTTCCCTTGACCTCATATCTCCCCCACCCTGGTGCATCAAGCCCCTTCAGGATTAGGTGCATCCTGTCCCACTGAGGCCAGATGTGGCAGCCCTCTGCTACATACGTGTTGGGGGCCTTGGACTAGCCTGTGTGTTCTCTTTGGTTGGTGGATCAGTCTCTGGGAGCTCTGGGGAGTCCAGGTTAGTTGATACTGTTGGTCTTCCTATGAGGTTGCATCTCCTTGAGGGTCTTCAATCCCCCCTAACTCTTCCACAAGGATCCCCAACCTCTGCCCAATGTTTGTCTGTGGGTATCTGCACTTGTCTCAGTCAGCTGCTGGGTAGAGCCTCTCAGAGGGCAGCTATGCTAGCCTCCTGTCTGCAAGCACAACATAGCATCATCCATTACACTAGCTAGATTTTCCAGTAAAATGTGAAATAAACCTGCTTTATAACAAATACCTCTATCTTATTTCTGATCTTAGAACAAGGTATTTAAAATTCAACACAGATATGACATCAGCTATAGGTGTTCACAGGCTCATTTACAAGGTTGAGAAAGTTCTTTTTCATTACCAACATGTTGAGTATTCTCTTCAGGACCAGACACAAGACCTCATCAAATGCTTTTACTATGTCAATGAGATAATTATTGGTATCCCTCCCCCACTTTTATTACACTAGTAATAATGTAGTATTATGAGCGGTCTTCATTGGTTTTCAAAGGTTAACATAACATAATAATTAGATTATAAACTGTACTTGGTTGTGATAAATTTTCCTTCAATATATTGTAGCTTGGATTTATCAAATGATATTTCTTTAAAACCTGGATAGAATCACAAGCATTGATCAAGAGAATAGGTTTTCTAAAACCACAACTATGGTTAAGTTATTAAATCTTTCTATACTTAGCATATGGAAAGGCACAATATCAATATGAGAAAACACCCTATCTGTTTCTGAGCAGCCAGTAGAACAAAATTAGGTGATAAAATTGTGAATATAGTACAGGGCCTGGTAGATGATCACTGCTAAGCAAGAAGCATAATGTATCTTACATGTCGATGGAGGAGATGGTCAACTATGAGAGAGGATGAGGGATGTCTAACAAGTTAGAGAACTGGAGATGTGGACCTCAGGGGATGTCTTACAAGTTAGAGAGCTGGAGATGTGGACCTCAGGGGATGTCCAACAAGTTAGAGAACTGGAGATGTGGACCTCAGGGGAGGATGGCGGGTTGTAGTTAGAAAAGGAGGAATTTTTCCATCTAAAGGCAAGGAAGTGAAGATGGTGGTATAGTTGGCATATTGGGGGAATCGCTGATGAACTGTGCCCTGGGGCCACCAGTGGCTTATGGAGAGACAACCCGTGTCCTCTCAGGACAGAGTGCTCAGCATGCTCCAACCTCAATCTTAAAAAGCTTTGAAGAACTATAAGTCACTAAGTCTTTTTTCTACAAAGGTGTAGCTACAGAGATTTCTTTGAATACATTTTCAAACATGTAAAACACATATGGTAAGAAGTCAAAACATTCAATGTGATGCACAAGCTATCAAAAGGGTCATGAGGGTACTTTTACTCCCACAAATTCCAGCAGAAGTATCTGTGAAAATTATGCTTGACATGGAGACAAATAGGATAAATTATACATAACAGCTCACTGTGTTTCTCAAATTTATTATAAGGAAAGTGCACACGTCTGCATTTTATAGTTTATTTGAATGCTACCTTTCACTGTGTCCTTTCTTTTGGCATCTCTAAAACTGTAATCATTTTCATGTGGTCTATGACATGAACTTGTGATTTTAAAATATATACTCTTAAATATATTCATAAATAGATATATTTATTTACAGGAAAATTTTATTAAATGTAGATCCTGATTCTGCAAATCAAGTTTTAAACTTCAGTGTATTGATTGCTAATGGCTGCCTCGACAGTACGAAAGCAAAGTTTAGTACTTTGTCCTATCTGGTTCTTCAGAGAAAAACTCACTGACTCCTCTCTCCAACATATATTTTGTCATTGTAACTCATATGTTTTTACTGTCTGTTCCTCCTGCATGTAAAACATTGCCTAACAGGAACCTTTGTCTGCTTGATTTTTCAGTTTATCCCTAATGCTGATAAACAATGTGCAAAATCCAGGTAAAGCTCATAAAACTTTTTCTTCTTCTGTGTGTCTCTACCACATCATTGTCATACCCTATGGGGAAGCTAAAGGGGGAGGGGAGAAGCATTAAGAGGAACAGCAGAGGTAGATCAACACATATGATGTTGAAAAAACTTTAACTGACCCTGATGGATTGCTTCAAAATTCTAGAAGTTTTGAAAAAGAAGAAAAGAAAGCCATAAAGCCAAAAAATCTCATATTACCAAGTGGTAATGGGCATGGTACATAACGAGAAAGATACCTCTAGAATTACACATTTATGCTAGAAGAAAGAAAAATAATGTTGAAAATGGGAAACCAGAGCCAGATTGTGAATAGTCTCAATTGTCAGGATGGGAACTTGATATAAGACCACCTCCTGGGTGTCCTGACTCAAATATGTTTGTTTACAAGCTTTAGAAAGAATAGAGGAGGGAAAGGTTACAACTGAGCCAAGAAGATGTCAATTTGTCCTGCAGGTCCTTGAGATGTGGGGCAATTTCACACAAAAGCAGCAAATGGAAAGATCCCATCCCTTTTATTTTCTTCTCTTCACTCCAAGAATACCAATTACAGGTGATTGAAGGGGAGTGTTTTCATGCCATTCCTAGCTCTAAGGTTGTTACAAACCTGGGTCAATTCTACGGGTTCCAGCACATATACTTTTACAGAAGACACAGTTTGACTTTTCCTCATGGTTTTGTCATTGTGTTGATGTTATTTTGATATTTATTTTACTTCCCAGTTGATACAAATTATTGTCAGATAATGGCAATCAATATTTGTAGAAGTCTTTCAAACTGAAACTTCTAGTCAGTAGGAAACAATAGTAATTTGTGGTGTTTAAGAAATGGGTTGACACATCACTGCCATACTCCCAGGAAACTGAAGTTTTTAACACACTTACTGGTACACATTGTTATGGTTTGTTTTAAATGTAATAATGAAGCATAAGAATTTAGTCAAATGCGCCAGAAATTTACATATGCCAAATTTTCTAGTGAATGACAATATAGTATTATATGATTATTAAACAGAGTATGAGAAAATGGTAACATTAAAGGTAAACACGTCTTTTAAAACACAAGTGTATGCTTCAAAAAGAGTGTTGCTGCCTTAGGGAGTGAGAAAATTTAATATGTTGCACAGCTTTGTGTCCATCTGAAATTTCACAGTAAAAAAAAACAAACTGCATAGACTGGAACATATGAAAATTTCATGGAATTTCAGTAATATTTGTGTGTGTGTGTGTGTGTGTGTGTGTGAGAGAGAGAGAGAGAGAGAGTGTGTGTGTGTGTGTTTAATGTTAATTTAGGAGAGAGTGGGATTTTTGGAGAAATTACGTTTTTCAAGATTAAGCAACTGCCTTTTGTTCCAGTTGCTTTGCTATTGTAGTTGCTCACACTTTGGACTACTTTCTAGGTATCTTCATAGTATCTACACGTGAGTATGCATGTGTTACCCATAGAAACATGTATAAAATGGTCAAGAGTTGAAGTGTGAGAATTGATATGCATCTCATATGCTGATTAAACCCACAGGCCTCTCTGGCCAATTAAGCAGGTAGGCTAACTGCAGATCATCTCTCCTTCCTATCCTCCAAATCTGTTCACCATTCTTATTCCCAGCTCTGTAGCAGACACATGCTGCTGCCTCTCTTCCTCTCTGCCCCAGTCTCCAGTGATCACACAGATCTGCTCCTCCAGCCTTACACCCACTCATCCTGTTATCTCAGACATCAACTCCAGCATTCTTTCTCTAAGAAACCCAGCCAGAGAAGCAGGTAGGCCAGTAAAGCAGGTAGACACATTTCAGAGCCTCATTCTCCCTCTTCTTCTCCATATTCATCCACAGCTCTGAAGCTCCCTACTGTGGCCTCTCTTCACTTTCTACTCCATTAGCAGAAGACTAAGCAGATCCTAGTGGAAAGTCTTATATTGCTTCTTCCTGTGGACTTCTTACCCTCTTGTAGCGCATCTCCATTTGTGTCAGCTCCTGATACCTAAAAGCAATTTGTACCATAGCCCCAAGTGGCCACACCTATCATGATTCAAGAAGAATAGGCACCACATAGCCACCACACTCTCCAAAGAACCAGAGAGGAAACCAAGGGAGAAGCACCCAGCGAACATCATATCAGCACGGAGATTTATCAAACCAGATATCAGCACCTAGAATTACAATCTTCCCAAACCTACATACCTAGATGCCAGTGTTAAAACATAGACAAAACCAACCAGGACAATATGTCTCCACTAGAATCCAGCAATTCTACCACATCAGGCCCTACATATTGCAACATAACTGAAGCACTGAACGAAGACTTTAAAATAGACTTTGTGAGTATAATAGAAGTCCTTAAAGAAGAAATGAATTAATCCCTTTAAGAAATCTATGAAAACACAAACAGTAGACGGGAATGTATGAAATAGTTCAAGACTTGAAAGTGAAAAGAAAATCAATAAGGAAACCCCAAAATGGGGAAAGATTAAGAAACCACAAGGACATAGGAACTCCACAAGAAGACCAACAAAGTCAACTCACCTGCACCCTTGGGGGCTCCCAGAGATTGAAGCACCAAACAAAGAGCATACATGGGCTGAACTTAGGGCCCCCACACATATATAGCAGATGTGCAGCTTGGTATTCCTGTGGGTTCCCCAACAACCAGAACAGGGGCTATCCCTAATCCTGTCACCTGCCTGTGGAACCTGCTCCCCTAGCTGGGCTGCCCTGTCTGTCCTCAGTGGGAGAGGATGTACCTAGTTCTGCAGGCACTTAATGTATCAGGGTGGATTGGTACCCAACAGGGCCTCCTCCCTTATCAGGAAAAGGAGTGGGAGATGGAGGAGGAGCAATGTGAGAGAGAGACTGGAAGGAGAAGGGGGATGAGATCAGATGAAGTGAGTAAATTAATGGGGAAAAAACCCAAACTGAAGGAAATCTGGAAATGAAAATATTAAGAACTCAAACAGGAACCTCAAAAGCAAACTTCAGCAATAGAGTACAAGAGATGGAAGAGAGAATCAAAGCCATTAAAAACAAGACAAAAGAAATAAACACTTCAGTCAAACACTACTTTAAATCTAAAAACTCCTGACACATCTAGGCCACTGTGGAAAGACCAAATCTATAAATAACAGGAATAGAGGAAGAAGAAATACAGATAAACAGCCAAAATTATTTTCAGCAAAATTATAAAAGAAAATGTCCCTGGCCCAAAGAAATACCTCTCATGATACAAGAAGCATATAGAATACTAAACAGACTGGACAAGAAAAGAAATTTCCCTTTGGCACACAATACTCAAAACACTAAATATATAGAACAAGAAAAAATATTAAAATCCCCAGGGGGAAAGACCAAGTAACATATAAAATCAGACCTAAAAGAATAACATTTGACTTCTTAATGGAGACGATAAAAGCCAGGAGGACCTAGACCAATATTCTACAGACTATAACAGACTATATATATCAGCCTAGAATACTATTTTCTATAAAACTTTTAATCACAGTAGATGGAAAAAATAAGACATTCAATAATAAAGCCAAATGTAGTCTTGGAGAAGGCATTAGATGGAAAACTCTGACCTAAAGAGGTAACTAGACCCAAGAAAACACAAGGAATCCTAGAAGAGTGAACAAAAGAGAGGAAAACCACCAACAGCAACAACATTACCAAAACCAACAACACCCCAACACAACACAGGAGGATCAAAAATACTGTTCATTAATATCTCTCAACATCAATGTCTCAATTTTTAAGTAAAAAGACACAGACTAACAGAATAGATGCTAAAACAGGATTCATCCTTCTGCTCCATCTAAGAAACACATATTAACATCAATGGTAGAAACCATCTCAGAGTAAAAAGATGGGAAGCTATTTTGACTTAAGAAGCAAGCTGATGTTGTCATTTTAATATCTAACAAAATAGACTTCAAACCAAAACTAACCATAAGAGATAGAGAAAGACACTACATACTCAACAAAGGAAATATCCACCAAGATGACATTCCAGTTCTTAATATCTTTGCTTCAAATAAAAGAATACTTAAGTTCATTTAGAAAAACAACACTGCAGCTTAAATCACACATTAATCCATCACATACTAATAATGGTTGATTTAACTACCATACTCTCTTCAATAAAAAGGTAATTCAGACAAAACTAAACAGAGAAATGCTGGAGTCAACTGACATTAGAAACCTAATGGACCTAATAGATATTTACAAAAAATTTCACCCAAATACAAAAGAATATACATTCTTCTTAGAATTTCACAGAACGTTCTCCAAAATTAATCACATACTCAGACACAAAGCAATTCTTAACAGATAAAATAAAATTGAAATAACACCCTGTATCCTGTCTGATTATCACAAGCTAAAACTGGATATAAACTGCAACAGCAACAACAGAAACCTCACAAACACATGGAAACTGAATACTTCACTAGTGAAAGAAAAGTGGACCAACACCTAAGTTAAGAAAGAAATAAGTGCTTTCTAGAATTGAATGAGAAATGAATATTAAAGAAAGGAAGTCAGACCTGAAAAGGGAGACACAGCAAAAGACAATGAGGAAACCTAGCAAATCACAAGGACATACTTATAAAAACTTATACTCCACCAAACTGGAACATCTAAAAGAAACAGATAAACTTCTCAGTATTTACAACTTACCAATGTTAAATCAAGATCAGATGAACAAGTTAAACAGACCTATAACCCCCAGTGAAATGTAAGTAATTAAAAGTTTTCCAACACAGGACCACCAACCAAGCAGTATACACCAGCTGATACGAGGCCCCCAACACATATACAGCAGAGGACTGCTGGGCATGGTTTCAGTCAGATGAGATGCAGCTACTCAAAAGACTGGAGGCCCCAGGGAGCCTAGAGGTCTGGTTGGGTGGGAATTGGGGGTGGGGATATCCTAGTGGAAACAGAGATGTGGAGAGAAGGTACAGGATGTGAAACAGTTGGAGGGTGGACCAGACGGGGTGGGAGGAATGAAATCTGGAGTATAAAAAATAAAATAAATAAATAAAATATTATTTTTAAAAAGTCCTCCCCCAAAACAAACAAACAAACAAAAACACCACATACACACACACCCCAGAGCCAAATGGGTTTAGTGAAGAATTCCACCAAATTTGAAAAAGGTTTAATGCCAGTACTTCTCAAATTATTCCATAAAATACAAAAAGAATGAACATTGCCCAATTTGTTTAATGAGAACAACATTACACTGATACCAGACCTTGTAAAGACCCAACAAAGAATTACAGACCAATTTCCCTTATGAACATAGATACATAAAATATTTCCAAACCAAATCAAAGAATAAAAAGATCATCCATCATGATCAAGTAGGATTCATCTCAAAGACACAGGAATGGTTCAACATAGGCAAATTAATAAATGTAACCCATCATATAAACAAACTGAGAGCCAAAAACCAAGTGATCATCTCATTAGATACAGAAAAGGCTTTTGACAAATTAAACATCTCTTAATGATAAAGATCTTGGCGAGATTAGGGATACAAGAGTCATACATGAACATAGCAAAGGATCTTTACAATAAGCCTGTAGTCAACATCAACTTAAATGGAGAGAAATTCAAAGCAATTTCACGAATATCAGAAACCAAGATAAGGCTGTCCATACTCTCCATATATATTCTATATAATATTTGAAGTCTTATCTAGACCAAAATGATAACTGAAGAAGATCAAGAGGTATAAATTGGAAAGGAAAAAGTCAAAGTATCTTTATTTGCAGATGATATAATAGAGCATATATAAATGACCCGAAAAACTTTACCAGGAAACTCCTAGTGTTGGTATTTTTGACCAAGTAGCTGGATACAAGCTTACCTTACAAAAATCAGTAGTCATCCCAAATACTAATGAAAAATGGAATAAGAAATCAGAGAAACTATATCTTTCACAAATATCTTTGGGTAACTTTAACCAAGTATGTAATGGACTTGTATAACAAAAACTTCAAGTCTTTGAAAGAAAGAAATTGAAAAATATATCAGAAGATGAAAAAGATCCCCCATGCTTATAGATCACTAGGATAAACATAGTAAAAATGGCCATTTTACCAAAGCAAGGTACAGATTCAATGCAATCCCTGTCAAAATACCAACATGATTCTTCACACATCTTGAAAGGACAACCTTCAGCTTTTTATGGAAATACAGAATACCCAAGATAAGAATAACAATCTTGAATAATAAAAGAACTTCGGGAGGTATCATCATTCCCATTTTCAACTTGTTCTGCAGAGTTATAGTAATAAAAAACAGCATTGCATTGGAACAAAACAAACACAGAGATAAATTGGTTCAAATTGAAGACACAGATACAAATCCACACATCTATAAACACCTGACTTTTTAATAAAGAAGCCAGAATCACACACTTGCAAAAAAGATTGAATCTTCAAAACTGCTGCTGCTCATGCTGGATGGCCAAATGTGGAAGAATCCAAAAATACTCCTACTAACAACCTGCACAAAATTCAACTCCAAATTAATCAAAGACCTCAACATAATACCAGAAACATTGAACCTTATAGAAGAGAAAGTGGGGAACAGCTGTGAAATTATTGAAACAGAGAAGATTTTCTGAACAGAACACCATTAGCACAGGCACTAAGGTCAACAATTAATAAATGTGACCTCATGAAACTGAAAACTTCTTTCTATAAAGAAAGGACACTGTCAACCAGACAAAGAGACAACCTACAGAATGTGAAAAGATAATTACCAATTCCCTGTCCAATAAAGGACGAATATCCACTCAAGAAATAAGATACCAAGAAAACAAATAACCTAATTAAAAATTGGGTACAAATATGAACAACATTATATAGATATTTATTTTTTTATTTTTGGATATTTACTTTATGTACATTTCAAATGTTTTCCCCTTTGGAAACCCCCTATTCCATTCCCCCTCCCACTGCCTCTACTCTATGAGGGTGCTCCCCCAACCCACCCACCCACTCCCCTCTTCCCTCCCTAGCATTCCCCTGTACTGGGGCATCTAACACTCTCAGGCCCAAGGACCTCTTCTCCCACTGATGGCCAACAAGACTCTCCTCTGCCACATATGTGTCTAGCACCATGGTTCCCTCCATGTGTATTCTTTGGTTGGTGGTCTAGTCTCCAGGAGCTCCCTCCATGGGGCTGCAAATCCCCTCAGCCCCTTCAGTCCCTTCTTGAACTCCGCCATCCGGGACCCCACATTCAGTCCAATGGTTGCCTTCGAGCATCTGCCTCTGTATTTGTCAGGCTCTGCCTAAACATCTCTGGAGACAGCTTATCATATTTCCATCAGCAAACACTTCCCAGCATCCATAAGAATATCAGGGATTGGTGGCTATATAGGGAATGTATCCCCAGGTGGGGCAGTCTCTGGATGGCCTTTCCTTGAGTCTTTGCTCCACACTTTGTCTCAATATTTCCCCCTGTGAGTATTTTGTTCACCCTTCTAAGAAACATTAAAGTATCCACATTTTGGTCTTTCTTCTTCTTATGCTTCATATGGTGTGTGAATTGAATCTTGGTTATTCCAAACTTTTGGGCTAATATCCACTTATCAGTGAGTACATACCGTGTTTGTTCTTTTGTGACTGAGTTACCTCAATCAGGATGATATTTTTCAAGTTCCATCCATTTGCCTGTGAATTTCATGAAGTCATTGTTTTTAATAGCTGAGTAGTATTCCATTATATAAATGTACCACATTTTCTGTATCCATTCCTCTGTTGAGGGACATCTGGGTTGTTTCCAGATTCTGGCTGTTATAAAGCTGCTATGAACATAGTAGAGCATGTGTCCTTATTACATGTTGGAGCATCTTCTGGGTATATGCCCAGGAGTGGTATAGCTGGGTCCTCAGGTAGCAATATGTCCAATTGTCTGAGGATCTGCCAAACTGATTTCCAGAGTGGTTGTACCAGCTTGCAATCCCACCAGCAATGGAGGAGTGTTCCTCTTTCTCCACATCTTCTCCAGAATTTGCTGTCACCTGAGTTTTTGATCTTAGCCATTCTGACTGGTGTGAGATGGAATCTCAGGGTTGTTTTGATTTGCATTTCCCTGATGACTAAGGATGTTGAGCATTTCCTTAGGTGCTTCTCAGCCCTTCGAGTTTCCTCAGCTGAAAATTCTGTTTAGTTCTGTTCCCCATTTTTTGATAGGGTTATTTGTATCTCTGGAGTCTAATTTCTTGAGTTCTTTGTATGCATTGGATATTAGCCCTCTATCAGATGTAGGATTGGTAAAGAGCTTTTCCCAATCTGTTGGTTGCCGTTTTGTCCTATTGACAGTGCCCTTTGCCTTACAGAAGCTTTGCAATTTTATGAGGTCTCATTTGTCAATTCTTGATCTTAGAGCATAAGACATTGGTGTTCTGTTCACTAACTTTTCACCTGTGCTGATGTGTTCAAGACTTTTCCCCACTTTCCTTTCTATTAGATTCAGTGTATCTGGTTTTATGTGGAGGTCCTTTATCCACTTGGACTTGAGCTTTGTACAGGGAGATAGAAATAGATCAATTTGCATTCTTCTACGTGTTGACCTCAAGTTGAAACAGCGCCATTTGTTGAAAATGCTGTCTTTTTTTCCACTGCATGGTTTTAGCTCCTTTGTCTAAGATCAAGTGACTGTAGGTGTGTGGGTTCATTTCTGGGTCTTCAATTCTATTCCATTGATCTACCTGCCTGTCACTGTACCAATACCATGCAGCTTTTAATGCTACTGCTCTGTAGTAGTACAGCTTGATGTCAGGGATGCTGATTCCCCTAGAAGTTCTTTTATTGTTGAGAATAGTTTTTGCTATCCTGGGTTTTTTGTTATTCCAAATGAATTTGAGAATTGCTCTTTCTAAGTTTATGAAGAATTGAGTTGGAATTTTGATGGGAATTGCATTGAATCTGTAGATTGTTTTCAGCAAGATGGTCATTTTTCCTATATTAGTCCTGCCAATCTATGAGCATGAAAGATCTTTCCATCTTTTGAGGTCTTTGATTTCTTTCTTCAGAGACTTGAAGTTCTTGTCATACAGATCTTTTACTTGTTTGGTTAGAGTCACACCAAGATACTTTATATTGTGTGTGACAATTGTGAAGGGTGTCATTTCCCTAATTTCTTTCTCAGCCTATTTATCCTTAGAGTATAGGGAGGCTACTGATTTGTTCGAGTTAATTTTATATCTGGATGCTTTGCTGAAGTTGTTTATCAGCTGTAGCAGTTCTCTGGTGGAGTTTTATGGGTCACTTAAGTATATGATCATATCATCAGCAAATAGTAATATTTTGATGTCTTCCTTTCCCGATTGTATCCCTTTGACCTCATTTTGTTGTCTAATAGCTCTATCTAGGACTTCAAGCACTATGTTGAATAGATATTAAATAGATAGGGAGAAAGAGGGCAGCCTTGTCTAGTCCCTGATTTTAGTGGGATTGCTTCAAGTTTCTCTCCATTTAGTTTGGTGTAGGCTACTGGTTTGCTGTATATTGCTTTTACTATATTTAGGTATGGGCCTTGAAATCCTGTCTTTTCAAGACTTTTATCATGAAGGGATGTTGAATTTTGTCAAATGCTTTTTCAGCATCTAATGAAATGACCATGCGGTTTTTTTTTTCTTTGAGTTTGTTTATGTAGTGGATTACATTGATGGATTTCCAGGTATTGAACCATCACTGCATCCCTGGGATGAAGCCTACTTGATCTTGTTGAAGAACCAGCTCCTGGTTTTTTTGATTCTTTGTATAGTTCTTTTTGTTTCTATTTGGTTGATTTTAGCCCTGAGTTTGATTATTTCCTGCCATCTACTCTTCTTGAGTGTATTAGCTTCCATTTGTTCTAGAGCTTTCAGGTGTGCTGTTAAGCTGCTAGTGTATGCTCTCTCCAGTTTCTTTATGGAGACACTCAGAGCTATGGGTTTTTCTAATAGCACTGATTTCATTGTGTCCCAAAAGTTTCAGTATGTTGTACATTCATTTTTATTAAATTCTGGAAAGTCTTTAATTTCTTTCTTTAGTTCTTCCTTGACCAAGTTATCATTCAGTAGAGAATTGTTCAGCTTCCATATGTATGTGGGCTTTCTGTTGTTTTTGTTGCTATTGAAGACCAGCCTTAATCTGTAGTGATCTGATAGGAGGCATGGGATTATTTCAATTTTCTTATATCTGTTGAGGTTTGTTTTGTGACCAATTATATGGTCAGTTTTGGAGAAGGTACCATGAGATGCTGAGAAGGAGGTATATTCTTTTGATTTAGGATGAAATGTTCTAAGATATCTGTTAAATCCATTTGGTCCATAACTTCTGTTAGTTTCACTGTGTCTCTGTTTAGTTTGTGTTTCCAAGATCTGTCCATTGATGATAGTGGGGTGTTGAAGTCTCCCACTATTATTGTGTGAGGTGCAATGTATGCTTTGAGATTTAGTAAAGTTTCTTTTATAAATGTGGGTGCCCTTGCATTTGGAGCATAGATGTTCAGAATTGAGAGTTCTTCTTGGTATATTTTTCCTTTGACGAGGATGAAGTGTTCTTCCTTATCTTTTTTGATGACTTTTGGTTGAAAGTTGATTTTTATCCTATATTAGAATGGCTACTCCTGCCTGTTTCTTGGGACCATTTGCCTGGAAAATTGTTTTCCAATCCTTAACTCTGAGGTAGTGTTTGTCTTTAACACTGAGGTGCGTTTCCTGGATGCACCAAAATGCTGGGTCCTGTTTAGGTACCCAGTCTGTTAGTCTTCATCTTTTTATTGGGGAATTGAGCCCATTGATGTTAAGAGGTATTAAAGAATAGTGATTGTTGCTTCCTGTTATTTTCGATGTTATTATTATGTTTGTGTGGCTATCTTCTTTTGAGTTTGTTGAAAGATTACTTTCTTGCTTTTTCTTGAGTGTAGTTTCCCTCCTTGATTTGGCATTTTCCATGTATTATTCTTTGTAGGGCTGGGTTTGTGGAAACATACCGTGCAAATATGGATTTGTCATAGAATATTTTGGTTTCACCATCTATGATTATTGAGAGTTTTGCTGGGTATAGCAGCCTGGGATGGCATTTGTGTTCTCTTAGAGTCTGTGTGAGATCTACCCAGCATCTTCTAACTTTCATAGTCTCTGGTGAGAAGTCTGGTGTAATTTTGATAGGTTTGCCTTTATATGTTGCATGATCTTTTTCCCATACTGCTTTTAATATTCTTTCCTTGTTTTGTGTATTTGGTGTTTTGACTATAATGTGATGGGAGGAATTTCTTTTCTGGTCCAATCTATTTGGAGTTCTGTAAGCTTCTTGTATATTTATGTTCATCTCTTTCTTTAGGTTAGGGAAGTTTTCTTCTATAATTTTGTTGAAGATATTTACTAGCCCTTTAAGTTGGGAATCTTCACTCTCTTCTATACCTATTATCCTTAGGGTTGGTTTTCTCATTGTGTCCTGGATTTCCTGGATGTTTTGGGTTAGGAGCTTTGTGCATTTTGCATTTTCTTTGACTGTTGTGTCAATGTTTTCTGTAGTATCTTCTGCACTTAAGATTCTCTCTTCTATCTTTTGTATTCTATTGGTGATGCTTGAATATATGACTCCTAATCTCTTTCTTAGATTTTCTATCTCCAGGGTTGTCTCCCCTTGTGATTTCTTTATTGTTTCTATTTCCATTTTTAGATCTCGAATGGTTTTGTTCATTTCCTTTGCCTGCTTGATTTTGTTTTCCTGTAATTCTTTAAGGGATTTTTGTGTTTCCTCTTTAAGGGCTTCTAGCCATTTACCTGTGTTCTCTTGTATTTCTTTAAGGGAGTTATTTATTTCATTCTTAAAGTCTTCTATCATCATCATGAGATGTGATTTTTAAATCTGATTCTTGCTTCTCTGGTATGTTGGGGTATCCAGGGCTTGCTGTGGTGGGAGAACTGGATTCTGATGATGCCAAGTAGCCTTAGTTTCTGTTCCTTATGTTCTTGCCCTTGCCTTTCACCATCTGGTTATGTCTGGTGTTAGCTGGTTTTGCTCTCTCTGACTGCAGCCTGTCCCTCCTGCAAGCCTCTGTGTCAGTACTCCTTGGAGATCAGTTCTCTCTGAGAGGAATTTGGGTTTGGAGAGCTGTAGTACAGGGTCAGCTCTGGGGTGCAGACAGAAACCAGAAGGATCCTGTCCCGAGCTGTTCCTTGGTTCCTGTGTCCTGATGGCTCTGCCAGGGTCCTTCTTGAGCCAGGACTTTGTACAGAAGTGATGATCTTGTCTGTACTCGAAGATGTTTTGGCACTCCTGGGAGACCAGCTCTCTCCTGGCACCATTTGGGTATGGAGATCTATGGCACAAGATCAGCTCCCCAGCCACAGAAGGAAACCGGAATGCCACTCCTCAGTCCCTGTGTCCTGAGGGTTCCATGTTGGTCTCTCTGAGCAGAGGTGCTGGTCTTACCTCCGCTTACAGGCTTGTCCACACTCCTGGTAGGCTAGCTTTCTCCTGGTGCTATTTGCTTATGGAGCCTTGTGTTACAGGCTTAGGTCCACAGATGGAAACTGGAAACCTCCTGTCCAAGCTTCTCCTTGGTCCCTGTGTCCTGAGGGTTCTGGGTGGGTCCCACTGAACAGAGGTGCTGGCCTTACCCCTGCTCACAGGCTTGTCCACACTCCTGGGAGGCTACCTCTTTCCCTGTGCTATTTGGGTATGGAGCTGTGTGGCACAGGCCACAGGCATAAACCGGTAGGTTCCTGTCCCAGGCTGCTCCTAGGTCCTTTTGTCCTGAGGGTTTCCTGAGCAGACCTCTGAGCAGAATTGCTGGTCTTACCTCTGCTCACAGGCTTGTCCACACTCCTAGGAGGCTGGCTTTCTCCAGGTGCTATTTGGGTATGAAACCTTGTCATAAACAGCATTCTTAGTAGAAGAATCTCAAATGTCTGAGAAACTCTTAAAGACATGTTCAAAATTCTTAGTCATCAGGATATTCAAATCAAAACTGCTTTGAGATTTCATCTTTCACCCATCAGAATGGCTAAGAACATATAATACAAGTAACAGTTCATACTGGTGAAGATGTGGAGCAAGGGAAGCACTCATTCACAGCTGATGAGAGTGCAAACTTGTACAGCCACTATGTAAACTAGTATGGTAGTTCCTCAGGAAGATTGGACTCTACCTACCTTAAAGGTCAGGCATTCCACTCCTGGGTATATACCCAAAGCATGTTTCATCCTACCACAAGGTCACTTGCTCAAACATGTTCATTGCTGCTCTAATTATAATAGCTAGAAATTCTAAACAAGCTAGATGTCCCTCAACAGAAGAACTGATAAAGAAAATATGGTACATCTACCCAGTGGAGTATTACTCAGCCATTAAAAAGAAGGAATATCATTAAATTCACAGGTAAGTGGATAGAAATAGAAAAAAAAAAAACACACCCTGAGTGAAATATCACATACCCAGAAAGATAAATATGATCCTTTGCCTATATATTATGTGTCAGTGGCTCTTGAGGGTAGCTACCTCCCCACGCTATATTGCAATCTCTCCCCCATCTCTAATTAAAGCCTTGACCCATTTTCCTATTTTCCCCTTCATAGCACCTGTTTTCTTCTATCCCTTCTCCAGAGTGTCATTCCTTCCCTGCCGTGGTCCTTTATACTTTCCTGGTTTCTGGGTCACTCAGGGCTGTCCAGTCACATTGAAGATTCAGAGCCAGGATTCTCATAAAAGAGAGAACACAATATGTCTGCCTTTCCTGTCAGCTTTACTCCACTCATATATTATTTCCTAGGTCCATCCATTTACCTTCAAAGTTAATGATTTCCCTTTTCTTTATAGCTAATACTGTTTCATAGTGCATATGCATCACAGTTTCATTATTCATTTATAGGTTGAAGGACATTTAGGTTGTTTCCATTTACTAACTATTGTGAACAGAGAAGCAGTGAACACAGCTAAGCAAGCTTATGTAGAGAAGGATGTTGAGTCTTTTGGGCATATCTGAGGTGTGGCATGGCTGAACCTTATTGTAGATCTAATTTTACTTTTTGAGAATTCTCCACACTGGTTTCCAGAGTGGCTGCACCAGTTTTCAATTCCAACAGTGAATCAGTGTTTGCTATTGCTCACATCCCTGGCCAGATTTCTTTGGTCAGTTCTTTGCCTGATCTTAGCCATTCTGAATAAGGTAAGATATCTCAAAGATGTTTTGCATTTTCAAATTACTAAGAAGGTTGAATGCTTTTTGAGATTGTCCTTAGCCTTTGCTATTTCTTTTTTATTAATTATTTTCTTTATTTACATTTCAAATGTTGCCTCCCTTCCTGGTCACCCCCTCCATTAGTTCCTCACCCTCTCCCCTTCTCTCACCCTCAGAAGATCCCTTCTGAGAAGGTGATCCCCCACCTAAGCACCCACTCCCACCTCACCCCACTAGCATCCCCCATTACTGGGGCATCAAGTTTCTATAGGATTTAACACATCCTTTCCCACTGATGCCAGACAAGGCAGTCCTCTTCTACATATGTAGCAGAGAACATGAACCACCAGCCCATGTATGATCTTTGGTTGGTGGCTTAGCTTCTGACTGGGAGCTCTGAGGGGTCCAGGTTAATTAATACTGTTGTTCTCCTATGGGGTTGCAATCTGCTTCAGCTCCTACAGTACTTTCCCTAACACTTTCATAGGTGTTTCTGATTTCAGTCCAATGGTTGGCTATAAATATCTGCATCGGTCTCAGTCAGATGCTGGTAGAATCTCTCAGAGATGGTATCCTGTCTGCAAGCACATCATTGCATCAGTAATAGTGTTAGGGTTTGGTGCCTGTGCATGGACTATTCCCAAGTAGTGGCTGTCACTGGACCATCTTTCCTTCAGTCTCTGATCCATTTTTGTCCCTGCATTTCCTTTAGACAAGAATTTAGACAAAATTTCTGGCATGGGTTGGTGGCCTCATCCCTCCACTGGAGACCCAGTCTATCTACTGGAGATGGTCTCTTCAGGTTCCATCTCCCCACTGTTGGGCATTTTGACTAATGTTATCTCCATTGGGTCCTGGAAGCTTCTCACATCCCTGGTGTCCGGGACTTTCTAGAGGCTCTCCCTACTCCCCCACTCCCCGAAGCTGCATATTTCCATTCATTCTCCTGGTCCTCTGGGTTTTTTTTCCTGTCTTTCCCATACCTGATCCTGCCACCTTTCCCCCTCCCCCTCCCATCTACCCCCATGTCCCTCCCTCCCTCCAAATCCCATGATTATTTTGTTCCCCCTTATAAGTGGATTTGAAGTATCCACACTTGGGCCTTCCTTCTTGTTAAGCTTCCTACAGTCTGTGAACTGTAACATAGGTATTCTGAACATAATATCCAATTATCAGTGGATACCATACAATGCATGTCATTTTGGGTCTGGGTTACTTCAGTCAGGATGATACTTCTAGTCCCATCCATTTGCATGCAAAATTCATGAAGTCATTGTTTTTAATAGTTGAGTAGTATTCCATTCTGTAAATGAACCACATTTTCTGTATCCATTCTTCAGTTGAGGGATATCTGGGTTGTTTCCAGCTTCTTGCTATTACAAATAAGGCTGCTATGAACATAGTGGAGTACCTGTCCTTGTGGTGTGGTGGAACAGCTTTTGGATATTTGCCCAGGAGTGACATACGTGGATATTCAGGTAGAATTATTTCCAATTTTCTGAAGGACTTCCAGATTGATTTCCAGACTGGTTGTACCAGTTTGCAATCCCACCAGCAATGGAAGAATGTTCCTCTTTCTCCACATCTTTGTTAGCATGTGCTATCACTTGAGTTTTTGATCTTAGCCATTCTGATTGGTGTGAGGTGGAATCTCAGTGTATTTTGATTTGCATTTCCATTATGACTAAGGATGTTGAACATTTTTTTAAGTGCTTCTCAGCCATTGGAGATTCTGCTATTGAGAATTCTTTGTTTAGCTCTGTACTCTATTTTTAATTGGGTTATTTGGTTTTCTAGTATCTAACTTCTTAAGTTTTTTGTATATTTTGTGCATTAGCACTCTATTAGGTGTAGGTTAGTGATGATCTTTTCCCAATCTGTAGGTTGACAGTTTGTCCTATTGACAGTGTCCTTTGCCTTACAGAAGCTTTTCAGTTTCATGAGGTCCCATTTATCAATTGTTGATCTTAGAGCCTGAAACATTGGTGATCTGTTCAGGAAGTTTCTTCTTGTGTCTGTGTGTTTCAGGCTACTTCCTACTTTGTCTTCTATTAAAGTCAGTGTATCTGGTTTTATGTGGAGATCCTTGATCCACTTGGACTTGAGCTTTGTACAAGGTGATAAATATGGATCAATTTGCATTCTTTTACATGCAGACTGCCAATTAGACCAGCATCTTTTGTTGGAGAGATCAGGAATTCAAGGCACATATGTAAACATAATAAAAGCAATATACAGGAAACCAACAGCCAACATTAAATTAAATGGAGAGAAACTTAAAACAATCCCAGTAAAATCAGGGACAAGACAAGGCTGCACACTCTTTCCCTATTTATTCTATACAGTACTCGAAGTTTTAGTTAGAGCAATTAGACAGCAAACGGAGGTCAAAGGGATACAAGTTGGAAGGGAAGAAGTCAAAGTATCACTATTAGTGGGTTATATAATAATATATATAAGCTACCCCAAAAATTCTACCAGAGAACTTTTACAGCTGATAAACAACTTCAGCAATATGGCTGGATATAAAATTAACTCAAACAAATCAGTAGCCTTCCTATACTCAACAGATAAATGGACTGAGAAAGAAATTAGGAAAACAACACCCTTCACAATAGTCATAAATGATATAAAATGTCTTAAAGTAATTCTAACCAAGCAAGTGAAAGATTTGTATGACAAGAACTTCAAGTCCCTGAAGAATAAAGAAGACCTCTGAAGATGGAAAGATCTCCCATGCTCATGGATCAGTAGGATTCACATAGTAAAATGGCCATGTTACCAAAAGCAATCTACAGATTCAATGCAATCCCCATTAAAATCCCAACTCAGTTCTTCACAGACATGGAAAGAGCAATTCTCAAATTCATATGGAATAATGAAAAACCCAGGATAGCAAAAACTATTCTCAACAATAAAAGGACTTCTGAGGGAATCAGCCTCCCTGACCTCAAGCTGTACTACAGAGCAGTAGTGAATAAAAACCTCATGGTATCGGTACACAGACAGACAGGTAGATCAGTGGAGTAGAATTGAAGACCCAGAAATAAACCCACACACCTATGGTCACTTGAACTTTGACTAAGAAGCTAAAACCAAACCAGGAAAAAAGAAAACATCTCCTTTGTTATTTCTTATTTTGAGAACGCTCTGTTCAGAACCATGGACCATTTTTAATTGGGCTGTTTGTTTCTTGATTCTTTGGGTTTTTGTGTGTGTGTGCTTTTAGTTCTTTGTATATTCTGGGTATTAATCCTGTGTAAGACATTTAACTGGTAAATATTTTCCCCCACACTGTGGGCTTCTTCACTCTATTAACTATTTACTGTATAGAAGCTTTTTAGCTTCATGATATTCCAGTTGTCAGTTAAGGCCTTAATTTCTGAGTGAATGAGGTCGTAGTCAAAGTATTTTCCTATACCTGTATCTTGTGACATACTTCCTATGTTGTCATCTAGAACTTTCAGCACTTCAGATTTTATAATAAGTTCTTTGATCTATTTTAGAGCTGCTTTTGGATGGGATAGTAAATATGGGTCTAATTTTATTCATTTATAAGTGGACATTCAGTTTACTGAGCACCATTTATTGAAAATTCTGTCTTTCCTCCAATATGGTTTTGTTTTGTTTGGGGTTGTTGGTTTAGTTTGGTTTGGCTTGGTTTTTTGGCATCATTCCAAATATCAAGTACTTGTAATTAGGTACATTCATGTGTTGTTCTATTCATTCTGCTCATCCAAATGTCTTTTGTAACAGTATCACACTATTTTTGTTATGCCAGTTCTATAATCTATCTTGAAACCTGGTGTGGTAAATCTCTCCTGCAGTATTTTGTTCATAATTGCTTTGGCTATCTGGAATTATTTTTGGTCTATATCAACTTCTGATAGTTTTTAATATATTTCTATAGAAAGTGTTGTGAGATTTTGATTGGGATGACATTAATGTCATCACTTGCTTTTGGTCGAATGATTTTCACAATACTAAATCTTTTAATCCATGAGCAATGGAGATCTGTAATACCCAGCACTTACTAACTAAGCCAGAGTTACTTGCTTATGGTTAGAGGGACTGTCAATCAGGCTGGGGTCATGGAAAGACTGGAGCAAGTTCATTCCAAGCAATCAGACTTTGTATACTTTTATCAGAGACAAACAGGAGGAGGAAATTTGTGTCATGATGGCATGATTTTTTTTCTAACAAAGGCTTTTTATGAATTTTTGGCAATTATCATGTGATTTATGCAATTCCATTAAAATCAGAAAAGAGAAAGGGAAAATTAGACTTGTGCTCATTTAGAATAGTATTGACTGTCAGCTCATTGTTTAGCCTTACATAATTACATTTCTATATGTTTCTAACGCTCCTAATCTCTCTGGGATTTTACATGAAGACATGTATTTTGTCAAAGGTTTTTTTCTATTGAGATGATTGTGTGATTAAAGTCCACTTGTATAATTTATTATATTTATTGACTTTATTTTGTTGACTCCAACATATCGAGGATAAAGCCAACTTTATTTTGGCAGATATCATTTTGCTATATGCCTATATTTAATTCTCAAGCATTTTCTTGAGTATTTCTACTTCTATATTCTCTGGCTATAATTAGTCTCTCTTTTTTTAGTTTTTGTTTCTCTACATAGAAACACTATCTCAGTATCATTTTAAAATAATACTGAGGCTATTAAAGATGATGAAGACTTTGGAAGTTGGAAAATGTGTGTTTTACATCATGAGACAGGCATGAGTCAAGGGTAGAATGGTGTGGTTTAAAGAGTAAATATTCCTCATATCGTCATGCATTTGAATCCTTGGCCTCCAGCTGGTCATGTGTTCTGAAAGACTGTGGAACCTATAGAAGTTGAAACCTTGCTGGAGGAAGTGGATCACTGGAGTTGGCACTGACTCATCTCCTGTTCATTCCCTGCCTCTTGAGTGTCCCTGTCTTTATGTCTTCCTTAGTTTTACTGCATTTTCATTACCATGGTGAACTGTCCTTCTCTAACTGTAATCCATATTACTTCTATTAAATTGCTTATTTTCCTATATCCAGTCACGGCAACAAAAAGTAACTAAATACATGTGTTCTATATTCATGAGGCATCACCTTACTGGATTTCTGGGCTGTTCTGTGATGTAGTATGGTATAGCCAAACCTAGAATTGAAACTTTGCATTAGTGTATGCTTCTAATCCAGGAAAAGGACTTTAAATATTTGAAGCATTTCAGCCTCCATTTTCTCATCTCTAGAATAGATACTGTGATACTATCAACTTAAGATGATTGTTAAAATAAAGTATAAAACTGCTAGTGAAGAAGCTAATACATAAGAAGAACAAAATAGTATAAATGGAAGAACTGTAAAAAGAGTCATCTATTATTAATAATCTTGATACATATATTTTGAAAACTCTGAGATCATGTTATCTATATAGCCTAGTTAGCATGTAAAACTATTTCAAAACTTGTGTGGCTTTAAAGACACAGTTATAAGATATTTTCAAACAATTTTATAAGCAATAACTTATAAAATATTGAATTAGAATTGAAGATAGTCTCATTTGAGCTAATTAAAAAATAGCTGTCTCAGTTTATTAGGGGGTCATCAATACGTCTGATGGTATGGAAAAGAAATATGAAGTGGACAGAGTAAGAGAGACAAATGTACTAGTTTCTGAACTCAAAAAACCTGTATCATGAAGATCAAAATATCCTGAGAGCAAAGACATAGAAAGATATAACAAGGAGATTTAAGTATTTGCATTAATATTTGTAGAACATACTAAATAAGGGTGCATTAAATATAAATATAATGAAAATAGAATAAATATTCCTAATGGTTCAGATTTGCAATGCATATTCATTGGAAAGATATTCACGAGTGCAGCAGAAATGAAACTTCGGTGACTACTTACCTCATGTTCAAGACAGGAACAAATAAAGAAAACTCGTCTAACCCAAAGGAGTTCACACGTCTTTCTGTAGGACTGCAACAGTTACATGGTTTGTGAGCTCTATTTTAACTCAGAAAATTAGACTTTATCATCATCTCTGAACAAAAGAAGTCTTCAGCATCCAGATCCCAGTCCGCTTAAAGCATCACTGATGCAATTCCCCTACCACTGATCGAACAGTTCTATAGAACTCATTGAAATGTGCTCAGTCAATGAATCCCCAGTGAGTTTCCGCATCATTAGGTGTTTACATGGTGACCTCAATAGCAAGGTTTTAGCCTAATGAGTTGTCTATTCCTTAGCATGCCTCAGGCAGCAGTTAGAGTAGAGCTACGTAACACTTAGGGAAACAGTGACAGATGAGCAATGTCACATTAACCTTCTTAAGCTTGCTTCATTGAAGCACCGAAAAGCTTTTCATTGGGTTAACCTCCAAACAGCCATGACATCTTAAACTCTATTTAGAAAGTCCTCAGCTCCCTACTGATAGTGAGCAAAAGACTCGGGTGCTGTGGTACTTGATGCACATATTCCAAATTTCCATAATCTTTAGTTTGAAGTCAGGTATTCTAAATATAGTGCTCAGTTCCTAATGAAATTGTTATTGGCATTATATGTTACAATGCCAAGAAAGGCAGTATGTGTCAATTTTATATAGTATCTTTCTATTACAGAAAGAATGATCTCTCAGTTAAATATTTTAAACAGGAAATTTTACCGCACAAGTTTGTCCTGTAGTGATATCTCTGTTACAATAATGACTGGGTAAGTGAAATAATTCATTAGATTGGTTAAGGCAGGCCATGATGACAATGCAACTACTCTTAAATATAGTTTCCGACATATGCCTAGTGCATGTATATCAATAAATACTTGTAAAAAAAAAAGATTCAGTATAAGCAGAATAACTATAAATGGCTTATGATTCCCAAAAGGCTGATAAACTAAATATGTGTAGATAAACTAGAATTTCTAGCTTCAGGAATTTTTAATTTCCCATTTATCATTTTACTATTATTATTATAATTATCATCATCGTCATGTTCTGGTGTGTTTTCACATGCACACATGACGTGTGTATGAAGTCCAGGAGACAGCCTTGTGGAGTTTTGTTCTCCATCCACCTTTCCAGATTCCAGGGGCTGAACTCAGCTTGTCAGGCTTACACGGTAAGTACCTTTACCTGCTGAGCCACCTCACTGGGTTTTACCTTTTGAAAGGATAAAATATCAATGGCAGAGCCTCCAAAAATTCAATTAAAATTATTTATTATTAGATAATATTTTGCATGAAAATCATTGAACTTGTGTACAGTGAGTCATGTGGCCTAGTTAACTGATTTTCTTTTGTGTCTTCATAAGCAACATTTTTGTTAATATTGCTTTGCCAATCATATTCTACTCAACTTTTAGTATGATTTTCTAAAATACTAAGATTCCAATTCAATAAGCAATTCTCAATATTTAATGAGTAAATTCATTCTCCTAAAAATATGCCATTAGTGTATTTCATGTTGTATTTCATTGTACACCTTTGTTAACTATTATAGGCTCTTTATACTCATATTTATTTTTCCTCTTGTCCTCAGTTCTGCAACCTAAAGGCTTAAATATAGATTCAGGGTGGAAGAAAATACATGTTATCTTAGTCAGGGTTTCTATTCTTGCACAAACATAATAACCAAGAAGCAAGTTGGGGAGGAAAGGGTTTATTCAGCTTATACTTCCATGCTGCTGTTCATCACCAAGGGAAGTCAGGACTGGAACTCAAAACAGGTCAGGAAGCAGGAGCTGATGCATAGGCCATGGAGGGATGTAACTTACTGGCTTGCTTGCTTGCTTCTGGCTTGCTCAACCTGCTTTCTTACAAAACCCAAGACTACCAGCCCATAGATGGTACCACTCACAAGGGGCCCTCCGCCCTTGATCACTAATTGAGAAAATGCCTTACCGCTGGATCTCATGGAGGCATTTTCTCAACTGAAACTCCTTTCTCTGTGATAACTTCAGCTTGTGTCAAGTTGATACAAAACCAGGCAGTACATATGTCTTAACGCATTTCAAGTATATAGGTGAGTTTGGATGAGGTGGCCCATTTTGTTAGTGTTCAAACAAGACCTCAATTCCAACTTCTTCAAAACTGTTCACAACCATAGACTGAAGTAACTTGTACAAGTGAATTGAATCTCCACATCCAAGCATGGTACGGCCATGGATATGAACAACTAAAGTTCAAAGTTATGTTTTTATTTACATCTTTTCCAAACAAGAACATACATTTTGTTGTTACTCCCACCATAAAATAGTATAACAATTGTTACAGAGAGCTTTGTAATAGCCATTATAAGTAATCTAGAAATGACTTACAAATAAGCATTCAAAACATCATGCATCTTATGAATAAACACTGCTTCATTTTATATGAGGGCCTGGAGAGCTTTATCTTTTTTCTTGGTATTTTTCTTTGTGCATGGGCTCCTAGGTCTCACCCTCCTAGGATACAGAGAAGTAATGATATAAAGTGCAGTTTTGAAGCTTTCCAAGCAGGAGAGAAAAATCCCTTCTTTATATAAACCAACTCTGGGTAAACTGAGATCAGAGAAATTACAAGCTATTAGAATTCAAAAGTTTTAAAAAGGGGAGCATTGTACTGTCATTTTTACATAGAATATATATATATATATATATATATATATATATATATATATATATACAAACTCTTAACATTTGTGTTTTACTTTTTGCTGTCAATTAGATTTTAAACATCTGAGTAATCTTAGAATTTTAACATCCTAATAAATTTGTAGATTCTTACCTAAGATAAAAGTGTAAAATTTCAAATTTCTACTTTATTCCAGATGCTTAACTGACTCTCTGAATGAAGCTCATTCACAGATCTCCCAGAGTTTGGAGTCTACTCTCTGCCTACAGAGTTGTTTTCAGTAACAACTGAAAACATGTTGTTAATCAGTAAACCAGGATTCCGTGGATGACACAGTTACTAATGTCTTCTTCCTGAGTAGTCGGTGTTCAAATGCATCTGAATCAGAAATTCTCAAAAAAAAAAAAAAAAAATAGTGGCATGGTTTTCCTTTATGTAGTAAAAAAAGAGAAAACCAGAAGCCTGGAGTAGGGGCTGTCAAGTCAGCTCAGTTATATTAAACTTTCTTCCTTTAGTCTATAGAACACTGAAGTGAAATCTACAAATACCACAAAAGGCAAAACAGATAAAAGGAAATTAACAGTGAGTCATTAAAGTATGACTCGGTAGAGGTAGATTGGCTCAGTCTGCAGCTGTTCCTTCAGTTCTCTCTTCCAGATGCTCACAGAGAACTCTAGGTCTGCCAGGAATCTAAATCACATACATTAATGCATAGGACAAAAAGTGAGAAATCACCATTCAGAGATAGAGCCTCATTGACTGGATTACAACTCACTACATGGGTCAGGATGCTTTCAAACTCACAGGGATCCCTTTATCTTTGCTTCCCAAACACCAGGATTAAAAGCATGCACCGCCACACCCAGCTCATATTTTACTTTTTAAATTTTAAGTAGAAGTAACAGCATCCATAACAATACTTGAGAAAGAGAAGCTTATATTGCCCTAAAAACTATATTCAAAGTGTGGAGAGAATAGGAGAGAGATTTTTTTAAAATAGCAGGCTTTGTGGGTTTTGTGTGAAATAATTTCAAAATTGTGATAGAACTATGAAAACTCACTGTGAATATTTAACAAAGAAATGGTTTAGTGAATTTTTGAAAGTTTCATGTAGAAAATTCACAAAAGATAACTTAGATAAAGTGGTTAACTATGGACCAAAATGAGAATAATTTAAGCAATTTAGAGACAAGTTGTGAGAATCAGGATTAATGAGATAATTTGGGTAAGAGCTAAGGAGGAAGATCTCAAAGTTATTGTGTAGGTGGAATGAATGAACTTGGATCATTTTGATATGGGGAATAAGGGGAAAAATGTACAATTGCTTTTACCATTTTATTATATGTGTACGATTGTAATGTATAGATAGTATAACCTGTTTATATTTATGTATTACATACTATATACTATATAGACAGAATTATAGAATAACATATATGGTTCACAAACAGGTAGCATACTTTCTTGCTTGAATGAAAGATTTGTTTTAAAACACTATTTTATCTAGACCAGAAAAGATTGGTGAATCAAAATAAACCATTATGGTCCTTCAATAATTGTATCATTAATGCATTTTTCCACTTAACAAAAACTTTTAGTAATAATATCTCATCACAAAATATTCAAAAAGGTAAACAACTTGTCTGTTAGAAGCTTAATTCTACAAATTTGGAACTAATGCAATATTATACAACCAAAACTCATTATATATACAGTTACTAAAGAACACTAGGGTAGTGCACACATTGGAATGGATGTAAAATTAGGGCCCTGCACTATTCTAGATCTTTCTAGTTCAGGTGTTGGTAAATGGGAGCATAAAATAGGTGATCAGTTATGGCTGACTATGGAGACATCATTCATATTTGTTCCCTAATTCCTCTGTACTACATACCTGCTTTTCTGTCAACATCATATCCTACTGTGTATTTGTTTCTACTACAGTGACCCTTTCTAGAAGAAAGTGGCTCACAAAGCTTTTGAAAATTACAAGACATAGATTCATAAGGCTCAGGAAAGTTAAGGTGCACAGAGTATTTGAGGTCTTAGAGATAATAAACCATTGCCAGGGGAGAGGAGACGCTTCTGTGGTATACCTGTCTACAGACTATTAGGGAACTCAAGTGACAGAGTTTAAAAGTTGGCAACAGTTCTTGAGTAATCTTTAAGATGAGGCTTGCTACCTTTCAGCAACCCCTGTTTCTATAAAAATTATTATGTGTGCCTGTTGTTACCTCCCTTATCTGAGATAGAAATGGACTGCCAAGACTAGGTTTTCTTTTTGCTTTTCAGAATGAGTGCTCAGACATTGCTCACAATCATACATGATAATCTCCACCCTGCTTTGAGGTGAAGCTCTGACTCTTGCCCTTCAGCTTCTTTCTCAAATACATAATTTTGGCACAGAACCTAATTATTAAACTATTTTATTTAGAATATAATAAATATATCCTTCAGTCATAAAAGATAAAATAATTGCACTGCTGAATGTAAAAGACCCCCATTTTTATCATAACCTTAGGCCACATTGGAAAGATCTGTTTGGAAACTCCTGGGGAACACACCCACGGCAAATTGTTCTGACAATACCTTATAATTTTGCTAAAATATTTTTAGGTTCTACTTTCATATGACTAGAAGACAGTGTTTTCCAAAAAAACCATCTATAGCAATGGGACACTGAAATATAATACTTTAAAAACTTGAAAATATCATCCTGACTGAGGTAACTCAGTAACAAAAGAATGAACACAGTATGTACTCACTAATAAGTGGATATTAGCCCAAAAGTTCAGAATACCCAAGATTCAATTCACAGAACCATTGGACTGAGCGTGGGGTCCCAGATGGTGGAGTTGGAGAAGGGACTGAAGGAGCTTAGGGAGTTTGCAGCCCCATGGAGGGAGCAATAGTGTCAACTGGCCTGACCCTTCCCCCCCCACCCTGTGCTCCCAGAGACAGACCACCAGCCGAAGAATATGCATGGAGGTATCTATGGTGCTGGCCACATATGTGGCAGAGGGCCTTGTTGGCCATCAGTAGGAGGAGAGGCCGTTGGGCCTGAGGGTGTTAGATGCCCCAGTATAGGGTAATGCCAGGGAGAGAAGATGGGAGTGGGTGGGTGGATGGGTGGGGGGATACCCTCATAGAGGCAGGGGAGGAGGGATAGGATAGGGGGTTGCAAAGGGTAGGCCTGAAAAGGGGAAAGCATTTGAAATGTAAATAAAGTATCAAAAAATAAGAAATAAATAAAAATAAGTAAGAAAGACGTCTAAATCCAGGCTTTCTTCTTTCTAAAGACCATTCCACATATATAGCAATCTGAGTCTTCACATTCATGAAAATGAATTCCCTTCCAGACAAAATGAGAGATTTATACACTGTGCGAATGTCATTTCTGAAAGCAGTTTAACAATATGTTAGAATTTACTCCAATTTTAATATTTTCTGTGTCTTCCCAAATGCATTTTGCATATCTCTTCTCTAAAAAGATGTTTCTCCAGGTCTCTGTCAAGAGAGAAACAAAAGGAAAGAGGAGGAGAAGATAGCAAATGATATTCATGTATTGACTGTTAAATTATCCAAAGAATAGACCAGAAATGGTTGGAGGGAAACTAAACCCTAAGGTAGCTTGCCCGTGGTTGGAGTTGGGGTTGAAGTTCACCCAGCCTTACCTTCCTGTTGCTGTGGTTGTTTCAGGTTAACAGAGACCTTTCTTTCTCCTCTCTCTACTCAGTCTCTACTTTTATTTGTAGTTGCCAGTTCTTTTTTCTTCTGCTTCTGCTTCTTCGTCTCCCTCTCCCTCTCTTTCTCCTTCTCCTTCTCCTTCTCCTTCTTTCTTCTTCCTCCTACTCTTCCTCCTTCTTTTTTCCTTTTCCTCCTTCTTTTCTTCTTCCTCCTCTTCCTCCTCCCACACTTTCTTCAAATTATTGTTTCCTTAATTACTCTGGTACTCTAATAATACTTACATATTTTAGTGTGCTTATTTTCCTTATATTCTTGTCTTTGGTAGCTAATATACTAGGTACACAGTAGTATGTTTGTTACTATTCTTCATCAAAGTTAATTAGATTAAGGCATTGGTTGTTTATAATTGACTGTTACAGTATTTTCATAGTAAGTAGATAGATAGATGATAGATTGATAGATTGATAGATGATAGATAGATAGATTGATTGATTGATGATAGATAGATAGATAGATAGATAGATAGATAGATAGATGGATGGATCAGTTGTACTTGCTTCTACAGTTAGTGTCGTGTATTTGGAATGGTACTGGGAATCCTGCCCAATGCATCGAGTATGTGGGAAGAAGAGATAAAGGTTTAGCTAACAAGTTACAGCATCAGTTCAGTAAGGATAAATTTTTCAACCATTCTTTAACCCAGTCATACTTGAATATAGCAAATACTTCAACTGCAACAATATGAGTAATTTATTTTAAAAATCAAACCAATGGTATAATTCCATAAGAAAATGAAATCCCATAATTCAATTCAGAAAAAGAAACATGACCCTAAAGCGTCATAACTTATCCCAACATTACCAATTCCACAGATATGAGTTCTAATAAGAGTAAAGTAGATGAAGCCTGAGACAAAGGATTTAAAAGCATGATTTTTAAAATGCTTAACAAAATAAAAGAGGATACAAAGTGCTGAATGATTGAAAATGGACACAAAGAATTGGGTAAATGAAATAAGGAAAATATAGTACACACGACCAGTCTAATACACAGAAATGCTAAAAATAATTAAATTGAGATGTTTTTAAATGAAAATTTCACTAAAACTTTCCTGCAGACAGTCTGTCTGATGAAATGGATCAAATGGGAAATATATCAGATCTTTGAAACAGAGTAGGTAACACTAAAGATGCAGTAACAACAAATTTATATACAGAAAATGTGAGATTGGTAGGACCCCAAATCATTCACAGACTACCTAGAGCTGCCCTTGTCCCAGGTCTCTAGCATATCCTAGAGATGCTTCCCACCATCCCATCCAACTCACAGGGAGGAGCAGGCATCTCTAAGACATGCCAGAATCCTGACATGTGGGAGGCTCTAGGGAGTTTCTATAAGGGAGAACTCTAGCTGGGACTCTCAGCAGTGGGAGATAGTGATCCTGGAGTGGCTCCCTCCTGTAGCCAGGCAGGGCTTCCAGTGGAGGGATAAGGACATCAATCCACCTACCCACAAAACCTTCAACCAAAAATTTGTCCTGCCTACAGGAAGTACAGCAACCAAAGATGGAGCAGAGACTGAGGGAATGGCCAAGCAATAACTGACCTAACTTGAAACCCATCACATGGGTAAGCTTCAATCCCTGACACTATTAATGATACTCTGCTATGCTTGCCGACAGGAGGCTAGCATAACTGTCCTCTGAGAGGCTCCACCCAGCAGCAGACTGAAACAGTACAGTGATGATAATGATGATGATGATGACGATGATGGAGCTTATAATATGTGATTTCAAATTATACTACAGACCCATAGTAACAAAACCATCATCATACCGTCACAAAACCAGTCTCAGTGACCAGTGGAATATACTAGAGGACCCAAAATAAAGCCACTCCTAGATCCACTTGATTTTTGACACAGGTACTAAAACTAATGGAGAAAAACAAATTTCACTAAATGGTACTAGAAAAGCTATATCCACTTATAAGTGAATGAGATTGGGTGTTAATCTCTATCTTGTACAAAAAATAAGAGTAAATTAAAGACATAATGGTAAGATTTTAAAATCTGAAGTTTCTACATAGGGAAAGCATTTTAAGATATAGACATAGGTAAGGATATTCTATTGGTTTCCCTCATTGCCTTTGGTTTTACATTAACTTTTAGTTTAACATATATAGTAGTTGTCCTCTAAGTACACATGAGTTACTAAACTTTGCTCTGATTTGTTCACCTACCCCACTACCATTGCCTGTCTCCTCTGATCCACTTTGGCTTATTTCTCCCAGACCACAGAAAGTGCTTCCCTCAGCTTTCATGTCACGCGAGTTCTTTGAGGAAGCAAGGACTTTCTAAAAATTACTCAATTATCTCAGGGGGGAGAGAAAAACAAGAATTGACAAATGGGATTTCATAGGATTAAAAAGCTTCTGCCCTGCAAAGTAACAATGAATCATCTGAAAAGACAGCCTACAGCATAGGAGAAAATATTTACTAGCTATACCTCTGACAGATGATTTACATTGAGCACAGATAAAGAACTCAAAACACTGGCAAACAATCCAACCAAATGGAAAAATGAAATAAACTGACAGTTCTCAAAATATGGCAAGCAAATGGCCAATAAACATGACAAAATGTTTAACGTGCTAGAAATAAGGGAAATGGTAATCAAACTACAGTGATGTCCCGTCTTGCTCTCTTCACAATTTCTATCATTAAAACAACAAAGAACAACAGATAGTGCCAGGGGTGGAGGAGACGGAACCCCCTTGATTTGCTGCTGGTGGAAATGGCAATTAGCCTAGCCACTGTAGAAACCAATATGAAGTTTCAAAAAGAATCTGAAAAATAAAACTGTCATGTGATCCAGCTGTACTAATCCTGAAAATATACCCAAAGGCTCCTAAGTGAGAAATCTATGAAGTTTCTAGTACATCCACATTGATTACTGCCCTATTCACAATAACCAATCTCTCAGAGTTTCTATTGTTGTGATAAAACACAATGGCCAAAGGTAACTAGAAAATGAAAGGTTTATTATTTGGTTTGCATATCCTGAATCACAGTCTATTGAGGGAAGCAAAAGACTCAAACTGGCAGGAACCTGGACGTAGGAGCTGATACAGAAGCCAATGAGGAGTGCTGCCTACGGGTTTACTCCACATGAAGTACTCAACCTTCTTTACTATAGAACTAAGGACCACCAACCCAGTGATGGTGCCACCTACAATGGGCAGGGCTCTCCCCATCAGTCTCTAATTAAGAAAATATCTATCATACAGGCTTCTCTACCTACAACTTAATCTTACAGAGACATTTTGTCGATTGAGATTCCCTCCTCTCAGATGACTTTAGTTTGTATCAAGTTGACATAAAATTAGACAGGAAAGCCAAGTTATAGGACCAACCTAAATGCCTGTTTTAAATTTGTGGGTAAAGGAAATATAACATTTATGTACAGTGGAGTTTTATTTAGCCTTGAAAATTGATGGGAAAAATACCACTGCAGGAAAATAAATAAAACATTATTTTATTAAACTAAACCAATCTCAGAAAGATGAATATCCCATTATCTACCACATATTTGTCCTGGATTATACACATATGTGCATATGCATGCATGAATGCATAAAAGTACACACAGAGAGATATACACATACACATAGATAGATAGATAGATAGATAGATAGATAGACAGACAGATGATAGATAGATAGATATAGATATATATCTATACAAAATAATAAATTATATCTCCTTGGAGAAAAATAAGTTACTAATGAAGGGGGAAACCATGAAGAAAAGGAAGGGTATATGTGGGTAAAGGTGTACAAAGCATATAATATATGTGGATGAAAACATATTTACTTAACCATCACTGTGCAAAATAAATACACATCAATAAAGTAAATCAAATAGAACAAAGTTGTTGGTGAAAGACAATGGAGCAATAGAAGCATACTTTATTTTTATCTCCTCATTGGCTTATCATATAGGCCATAAGAAGTATCTGTAAGCCAATTCTCTCTCAATATATGTCTACATATATAATGCATGTGTTTAATTTATAGGGTCTGTAAGAGGTCAAGCTATCTTTATTAATGTGGTTGTCTTTTAAAGGATGATAGCTTACATTCCTGTCTTTCTGCTCCTCCATTTATCTTTCTCTTTATAGATGGACTTGTGGCTTTCCAGAAATAATATAGACTACAGCTGTTTTCTGCTTTTCTCCTGTGTAATATCAAATATACATGTTTCAGAATGTACTACTCTTTGATCCAATGCTTAATAGGAAAGAGTGAAAAAACACAGCACACACTTAGAGCCAGTGTCGCTTTTCATGTCAGCAGTTAGTAAAATACTCTTAGAATCCTTACTGGGAACGACTTAAATAAACTAACACCTCAGTGACAGATCAGCCTTATATAAGATGCAAGAAACACTTCCTAGAAGATGCAGACAGATGATAAGTAATAGATGACAGATGATAGATAACTGGTAGAAAGATGATTGATATATGATATGATATTCCATCCTCACTTTCAGTGAGCTATTGGCATCTGAGGCATCAAATGTTAAGTCATGCAGTGCTCAGGTTTATTTTGCACTGCAATTTTCTCAGAGCATTTTTTTACTATTTAATATGCAGTGTGACATTTACATAATAACCCATACTTTAAGCAGTTATTCTTGAAAATGAAGTAGGAATAACAGGCACGATAGCCTGGTTTCAAGATATAATGAATTTCCATTCATAGCAATTATGGCTATATAAGGACAGAATGTAGGTCATTGTAAAAGAACAAAAAAAAATCTGGTTTTTTTTTTCAGAAAGGTTTTAAGATGAAAGAACTTTACAAAATATCTAACAGACACTAGAAAGGTAGTTTATCAGTTAAGAGAACAAACTGTTCTTGCAGAGGACCCAGGCTTGATTCCCAGCACTCATGTTGAATGGCTCACAACTGCTGGTATCTGCAGCTCCAGGGGACCCACCATCTCTTCTGTCTTCCACAGACTGAACTTTCAAGGACCACACAGGTATGTGTACACACACACACACAGAGAGAGAGAGAGAGAGAGAGACAGAGACAGAGACAGAGACAGAGACAGAGAGAATATGAATGAATGAATTACAAAAACTTTTTAATGCACAGCTCCAGACAGTGAGCATCTAGCGATGTGTGGTTATTTGTAAGCTTATTAAAGTTGCTTTTTTAAACCATCCCATACCTTCTTGACTCTGGACAAAAAGCCTTTTCAAAGTTTACACACAGGCAATGGAGTAGACTTTGAACAATTCATAAAACACTGGAATTGGCTTTAGTTGAGCTGTTTGTATTTGGAAAGAACAAAAATTTGCCTTTCTGAACGGAAGGCAACGTTTCTCAGTGTGCTCCTGGGTTCACTCATTTATCTTGAGAAAAGGACTCAAGCAGGATGGATGGCCCACTGAACTGTGCTTTCTAACTGTTTGTCTAGTCTATGGTATGTAAATACTCTTCTTGTGTAGCGATGCTGCATTGTTATAATTGCAGTGGGCTGAAATCCAACCACATACCATTTTCTAACCATGTGCAATATAGAAGACATTACATTATACATGAAAGAGTATATAAAAAGTATTTTAAATTAATGATAATTTGATATACTTATACCAATTCATGGGGAAAATAACAGTAACATTGAATCTAGCTAAACATATTCCATTTTAAGCAAACTGTATTTCATTGGGATGAATGAAATACTAGTACTAAAAATGTGGTTGATCCAATATGTAGTCCAAAAAGTAAGAGATTATTATGACTAGAATATAGGATATATAGAATATAGGAAAAATTGCCATTATTTTCTGGGCTTGGAAAGGGTGCAATTAGAAAAAAAATAAGGGGAATGGACTTCCACCAAGTGAAAGTTTCGACCTGATATTTGTGACTCTAAGAATCCACACTGAACCCTAACTTCCAATATGATGGTATTGGCAGTCAAGAAATTTTTTAAACATTTTAGAGTATTTTTATGTTTATTGCTTCTGTCCATTATACAGTTGAATATCATAGATGATAAAGAAAAGGGATTTGCTTACATTAAAGTTCTTGAAGTTCATGTGCACTATTCCAGAATCTACGCATATCTATGTAAGCCTTCCTACTATATCCTGGCATGGCCATCATATGGTAAGAGAGAGCAAACAAGAAATAATGTTACTTTCATGATGCATTAGCTCCTACAAAGACAGATTAATCTATAAGTATATGAATATATTCATGAGGGCAAGACCTCATGATCCAATCATTTCTTAAAGGCTGTAACTATTCACACTTTACAGCGACAATTAACTTTCAATGTGGCTTTTGATGGGAAATTCAGACCATAGCAAGTAATCATTAGGTTATGAGGGTAACACACATAGGACTGGAATTAATGACCTTTTTAAATAAACCCCAAGAGATACAACACATCTAGCAGGCGAGTTCTCATGGCAAAACAATGGGTGTCTATGAATCTGAAAGCAGGCCATAGACTCTGCCAGAAAAGAATCTATCCATATATTCTTATTTATATATTTGTGTTTTATTCTTTAGATTTTGATTTATTTTTATTGATAACTTCATTGATCTCAGACTTTTCAGACTCTAGAGCTGGGGCAAATAATCTTGTCTTCATAGTTCTCAGAGATAATATTTTGATTGCAGCAACCTGAACAGATAAACACAATGTGGATGTAGAAAATGAAGAGCCGTATGGAAGACACTACATAGATCACTGAGTATGGGAAACACAGACACCAGGTAGAGCATCAAGTATGGGAAAACAATTGGTCCAATATTGACAAAATTAAGTTGTTTCAGCCTAAAATCTGAGTGAGAAAATATACATCAGAAAGTTTTAAATTCTATTTTATATTCTATGAAACATTTTTGTATATTTCTTTTCTTTTGGGAAATGACACAACTTTGTGTTTCTTCTTGGGAGGCTGAGAAAGGACAGTAGTTCAAGACCTGTTTCGGCTGTAGAATATGTCCCAAGCCAGCATGGGTAACTTGGAACACCATGTATCAAAATAAAAACTAAAACAAAAGAGAGAAAATGTTTTTGTAGAGTGTTACCTACTAATAGATAAAGCTTGAGTTTAATTCTCCAAATTAAATAAACCAAAAGAAGAGAGGACAGAGAAAGAAAAACACAAAGAAATAGAGATAGAGATAAAGACAAAGTCACAAAGAGAACAAAGGCACAGAGAGAAATAAAAAAATCAGTCATATAATTATTTGTATAATCTTACTTTTTATTTAAATTTAATTTTCATTGACAGTTATAAAATTATATAAACAAAACAAAAATAATAGACTTTCCAGCCATGCTGAACCTTCATCAGAGAAGCTTCTTACTGCATCGGGTGAAAGCAAGTACAAAATACATAACTGGCCTAATTATGTGACTAAGTGACAGTGAACTGCCTAGCCCTAAATAGGACATCAGTATCCCCTGACTTAAAACTTAGTGAACATGTGGAAGAAAGGACAGAAAGAATGAAAAAGCCAAAAGTTGGGAGGTGTGCTGTGAAAAGCTAGCCTCTGGACATGGCATTGCATCCATGCACACACTGTGACTATGGCCTCTGGACATGGCACTGCATCCATCCATGCACACACTGTGACTATGACCTCTGGACATGGCACTGCATCCATCCATGCACACACTGTGACTATGGCTATCCACACAAGACCTACTGAAGATTGGGGCTGTCAGTATTTCATCACATATGTGGTAATCCGCCCCTTCCTAGTGGACTGCTGGCAGTTGATGGCTGCTGGGTTATGAGGTATGATCTCCTTTAATGGTGTGGTACTGAGAAGTTGCCCTTGCTCAGATAATGCCTCGCTCCCTTGTGCAAGCAGCTGTAATTACATTCAGAGGACTACACACACACATACACACACACACAATAGCAAGAGAAGGCTTGTCGGAAAGAAGCTTTTCAGTGGAAGATTTGGGGGGAGTGGGTAAGAGAGAGGTCAACAGGGATGGAAATTACTAAAATCTATCATATACACTCATGAAAGTGCCAAGGAAATTTCAAAATAAAAATCCATATACTCTCAGAAATTTATATTCTTCTTATAGAATACACAGCAAAATTAACAAAGATTCATCAATTTGTAAGTATAGATAAGTATGAAGAAAAAGGCACAAGGCATGAGCATAGAATGTGAAGTGTTGAGCTTATTGATTGTCCCAGCAGAAGCCTTTATGAGAATACAGCTTCTGACTTAACATCTAGAAAAGGTGAGAGAATCATCCATGTGGCTATCTATAGACAGGAAGAACACATAAATCAAGAGGAAGGAAAAAAAATAAGGAAAATTCATAGTGGCTAAAATGACTGAAAAAAAAAGAATAAGTAGTTTAAAAACAAAAATCAAGCCAGATACTAAGTGGGACTGAATTTCTACTAAAAACCATTGTAGGCCTTGACTTTTGGTTGTTGTGAGCTGACTGGGTAAATCATTCGACAGTATTCATCTGGCTGCTAAATCCTTCCCAACAAAGGGATTTTTAAATCAATACTGATACCAACACAGGTGAAAGACTTCAAAGATTGTTTAAGTGTGTATGTCGATCTATATAAATGACTCAGAATTAAATAATAATAAATGATTTTTGAGATCCCTATGGAATTTCCATTTTTTAATCTAATTGGTACAATTTGTAAAAATGTGTTGGGATCTTCAGTATATGCCATTAAGCAAAGGTACCTTTATGACAGTATTTTCTGGTATTTGGTAAATTTAATCCAGCATTTCTCATGACCAAATGAAGCAACTTCAGAATCACGAGTGAGCAGACCTGTACGCTAAAACAAGACACACAACTAGCTAGCCCTACTGTTCTAGGCAAACCAGTTTCTTGTTTAGTTTTATTGGGAATCCCATACTTACTTCTATTTTGATCTTCTCCCTCATTCCCTCCTCTCCAGCTCTTCCTCTATTCCCACATTATTCCCTCTTGGTTTCATTTGTTCTTTAAAAACCCAGAGCACTTCGCAGTCTTATTTTCTGCACCAGCTATGGATCTCTGTATTAATAGCCATTGATTGTAAGAAGCCTCTGTGAAGAAGGCTGAGAGATGCATTTATCTATGGGTACGAGAGTAAGCCTTTGGGGGTCAGCTTAATTAATATTAATAATAATATTATATCCATTCAAAAGAATAGTAACAGCTGGTTCTCCTCTGGACCTATGACACATATGGCTTCAGATTCTTGACCCTGTTAACAGGGCCGTGCTTAAGTTCTATACATTTTGCCTTAAATACAATCAGAAAATGGTTGTTTGTTCCCATAAAATTTATGGTACTATTGCATCAGAGGGAAAGTCTGCTACTAGGTCAGCTGTTATTATAGCTCACAAGGTTCACAGCTGGGTAAAACAGGTGTTTACTTTTCCCCTCTGGTAATGTGCACAGTACCTTTCAGCACTATGAAAGCTAGCCAATAAGGATGAAGCTTCCATGTCAGTACCAGCTTGATCTCCCCCTTTGTGTGATCTAAGTCTGTGGTGTTTTCAGCAATAAAGTATCTCTATCAAGTTCTACAGGATAACCAAGAGCAATGGCAGTAGCTGTAATGTTTAGGGTCAGTGGGACACTACTGACCAACAACTCCAAAAGGAGATAATCCATTTCTGGTACAGAAGTTTTATAGCCTATGGTGTCTGAGAGAGGTCTTGTACTCTCATTGTAGGATTTAAACTCTTATGTGTCCATATATTTTAAGACAATTCCACAGTACTAATTCTTCCAACAAATCTTTAGTGTTATTTATCCCTCTGTTACTTTCTCCACATCCTGCATTCCTCTCCTCAACCCTACTTAACCCTTCTTACTCCATCATCCCTTAATTAATCCAGTTGACTTATACCCAATACAACTCACAATCACTACCCTGTCTCTCTCCCATAATGCCTGCTTAGGTCCTTTTAAAATGCATGAAAACCTATGAGATCTCCACAATATGTTCACTAAAACAAGACCAGCAGAATGTCAATACCAATAGACATGCCAACATGGATAGGAGAAATCTCCCAAACCCTACCCCAGAAGAATAGCTACAGGAAACCAATGGGTGCTAAGAGGAAAGTCAGTCATCTTCTCTTTTCTTATTTATTTACTTATTTACACTCCAGATTTTATTCCCCATCCCTGCTCCACCCTCCGACTGTTCCACATACCATAAGTCCTCCCCCGCTCTTGTCTCCACAAGGAGGTCCACATCCCCCAACCCCCACCCCACCAGACCTCTAAACTCCCTAGAGCCTCCAATCTCTTGAGGGTTAGGTGCATCATCTCTGATTGAACACTGACCTGACAGTCCTCTGCTGTATATGTGTTGGAGGCCTCCTATCAGCTGGTGTGTGCTACCTGTTTGGTGGTCCAGTGTTTGAGAGATCTCAGGGGTCCAGGTTAATTGAGACTGCTGGTCTTTCTACAGGGTTGCCTCCTCCTCAGCTTCTTTCAGCCTTTCCCTAATTCAACCACAGGGGTCAGCAGCTTCTGTCCATTGTTTGTGTGCAAATATCTGCATCTGACTCTTTCAGCTGCTTATTGGGTCTTCCGGAGGGCAGTCATGCTAGGTCCCTTTTTGTGAGCGCTCCATAGCTTCAGTAATAGTGTCAGGACTTGGGACCTCCCCTTGAGCTGGATCTTACTTTGGGCCTATCACCGGACCTTCTTTTCCTCAGGCTCCTCTCCATTTCCATCCCTGCAGTTCTTTCAGACAGGAATTATGGGTCAGAGTTTTGACTGTGGGATGGCATGTCTTCCTGCTGGAGGTGGGCTCTATAAGTTCCCTCTCCTTACTGTCAGGCATTTCATCGAAGGTCTCTCCTTTTGAGTCCTGAGAGTCTCTAACCTCCCAGGTCTCTGGTATATTCTGGAGGGTCCCCCCAACCTCCTACTTCCCAGGGTTGCCTGTTTCCATTCTTTCTGCTGGCCCTCAGGGCTTCATTCAGCCCTTTTCCCCCACCCAGTACCAGATCATGTTCCCCTCTCTCCTCCCCTTCCATCTTCCCTCCCTATTTTCTCCCTCCCTCCTCCCTTTTGGTTGCTTTCTTCTCTCTCCCAAGTGGGATTAAGGCATCCTCACTTGGACCCTTCAGCTTGTTGACCTTTTTGAGTTCTGTGGACAGTATCTTGGGTATTTTGTACTTTTTTGGGGGGGAGGCTAATATCCACTTATTAGTGAGTACATATCATGCATGTCTTTTTGGGTCTGAGTTACCTCACTTAGGTATATTTTCTAGTTCCATCCTTTTTCCTGCAAAACTCAGGATGTCCTTATTCCTAATAACTGAATAGTATTGCATTGTATAAATGAACGACATTTTCTTTATCCATTTTTCTGTTGTGGGACATCTGGGTTGTTTCCAGCTTCTAGCTATCACAAATAAGGCTGCTATGAATGTAGTGGAACACATGCCCCTATGGCATGGTGGGGTGTCTTTTGGGTATATTCCCAGGAGTGACATAGGTAGATCTTCAGGTAGATCTATTTCCAATTTTCTGAGGAACCTCCAGATTGATTTCCAGAATGGTTGTACCAGTTTGCAATCCCACCAACAATGGAGGAATGTTCCTCTTTCTCCACATCCTCACCAACATGTGTTGTCACCTGAGTTTTTGATCTTAGCCATTCTGATTGGTGTGAGGTAGAATCTCAGGGTCGTTTTGATTTGCATTTCTCTGATAACTAAGGACTTTGAACATTTCTTTGGGTGCTTCTCAGACATCTGAGATTCCTCTGTTGTGAATTTTCAGTTTAGTTCTATACTCCATTTTTTGATTGGGTTGTTTGGTTTTTTGATGGTTAGCTTCTTGAATTCTTTATATATTTTGGATATATTCCCTCTATCGAATGTGGGGTTAGTGAAGATTTTTTCCCAATCTTTGGTTGCCAATTTGTCTTTTTACTATGTCCTTTGCCTTACAGAAGCTTTTCCGTTTCAGGAGGTCCCATTTATCAATTCTTGATCTTAGAGCCTGAGCCACTGGAGTTCTGTTTAGGAAATTTCCCCCTGTGCCCATGAGGCTCTTTCCCACTATCTCTTCTATTAGATTCAGTTTATCTGGTTTTAAGTTACTGCAACCAATAGCTAATATCAAATTAAATGGAGACATACTTGAAGCAATCCCACTAAAATCTGGGACAAGACAAGGATGCCCACTCTGCCCATATCTATTCAATATAGCACCCAAAGTGCTAGCTAGAACAATAAGACAACAAAAAGACATCAAGGGGATACAAATTGGCAAAGAAGAAATAAAGGTATCACTATTTGCAGATGATATGATAGTATACATAAGCAACCCCAAAAATTCTACCAGAGAACTTCTCCAGCTGATAAACAACTTCAGCAAAGTGGCCAGATATAAAATTAACTCAAATAAATCAGTAGCCTTCCTTATACAAAGATAAACAGACTGAGAAAGAAATTAGGGAAACAACTCCCTTTACGATATCCACAAATAACATAAAATATCCTGGAGTAACCCTAACGAAACAAGGGAAAGATCTGTATGAAAATAACTTCAAGTCTCTCAAGAAAGAAATCGAAGATCTCAGAAAATGGAGATATCTCCCATGCTCATGAATTGGCAGAATTAATGTAGTAAAAATGGCCATCCTAACAAAGGTAATCTACAGATTCAATACAATCCCCATCAAAATCCCAACACAATTCTTCAAAGACATGGAAAGAACAATTCTCAAATTCATCTGGAAAGGCAAAAAAAAAAAAAAAAAACAGAATACAGAATAACAAAAACAAGTCTTAACAATAAAAGGTTGGCTGACTTCAAGCTTTACTACAGAACAATAGTGATAAAAACTGCATAGTACTGGTACAGAGACAGACATATTGATCTGTGGAATAGAATTGAAGATACATAAATAAAACCACATACTTATGGACACTTGATCTTTGGCAAAGATGCCAAAAATATACAATGGAAAGATGAAAGCATCTTCAATAAATGGTGCTGGTCTAACTGGCTGTCTATATGTAGAAAAATGGAAGTAGACCCATATTTGTCACCTTCCACAAAGCTCAAGTCCAAGTGGATCAAGGACCTCAACATAAAACCAGATACACTGAATCTAATAGGAGAATCAGTCTGTTCGAGAGACAAGTCCTCCATAGCTTATTCAGTGCCAAGTGTTCAGCCCTAAACACCTACAAGTAACTCTAAATAAACTCAGAGGGGTGTGTGTATGTGTGTGTGTGTGTGTGTGTGTGTGTGTGTGTGTGTGTGTGTGTGTAAAACAATATTTAAACAAAGAAGTCATGAATTTGAGAGGAAATATGGGTGGGGACATGGGAGGAGGAGAAGGAAGTTATAAATTACGTAAGTAGAGTATTCATGTATAAAATTCTCCAAAAATAAATGTTAAATTTAATATATATACAGTAAAATACAAAACTAATTGTTTATTTAAAATAAGTTCTCTAATACTGATTCAGCTACTCCTGTAGCCTTCAAATGCTTTTTACTTGATTTCTTTCCAGTGCTGAGATTGAACATTCTGCCTTGAGTATAGTAGAAAAGTCCGTGCCACTGCATTATGGCCCCAGAAGTATTTCTTCATTCTAATATGTGATTCTCCAAGTACCTTATACAACTGCTGGGCAAAGTTTATCTTAGAAACCTGTTTACATCTACTACCTCTGTCTGGTACATAATCTCCTAGTTATTCCAATGGTTTAGGAGTGATTCTCCTTGGTGTGTTCCTCACTTGGACTACCTTAGCAAAAAGAGATAAAAATATTACAATTTTGTACATGCAATAATGTTCTATACTCTCAAATCTACATCTATTATAAACTTTCCAAGTAAGCTACATTAATTTGGTATTTTTTCAGGTTTTCTATTGATAATGCTGGTCTTGGATGAATGATGAGTCAAACACTAAGTGCTCCCCGGAATCTATCTTAACTTCCTGCCTTCTTATACTAAGTATACATTACAGAAGTTATTCTGGATAATTGATCACTGACTTGGATTTTTGGAATCTGAACTGTGAAATCCTAATTCTTATTCTCATCATGGTCACAGTTATTCGTATAGTTAATGTAAGAGGGGCTATGAACAAAATATGAGCTATTGCACTTTTTATAACTCTCTTAAGAAAATATTGTTATTGTTATTGTTATTATTAAACTTTTATTTTCAGATGATAAAAGAGATATAAAGAAATTCTGTATTATTTTTCTAAACTCAAAACAATCATAAGAAGTTAGAATTTAATCCAATTATATTTAACCTTAATGGTCTTAGGGATATATTCCACAGTTTCACAATGGACTAAAATGTGATCTCAATAGTAGGCATCTCCAATCAGATTCATATCACTTCCTCTGCTCTGCATGTGGACATTTGGTTAGAGCTTTTACTTATCTGTTAACATTATACTGCACAGGTACTCCCAAACTGCAATGATGCAATCAACAACATTGCCTCTTACTTCCCATGCAACATTTGAAAAATATTGATGAATGTTGGCTAATAGCTTTTTACAGTCATGTGAAATATATACACCGTGCACGTATATACCTACATGCTGTCATTTCCTTTGATATAGCTGCATGGTGTCACTCTTTTCTATACTTTGATGTCACCCTCTTTATACACAGACACATGTAGTGACCCTTTTTATATACCTAAATGTTGTCATCCCCTTTCTATACCTACCTGACGTCATTCTCCTTTATATCATCTCTTCTATAGTCTCTGAGAAACATTTCAGAGTCTTACCACTCTAGTGCATTTTATCATACTAGCTAGGGCAAATATGTATATGTTCATGGCTATAGAAAGGTCCTGGTCTAAACTTCATTATACATTAGAAACAGGTAGGTTTTAGTGTTTCCCCTTCTTGAAACAAGAGTTCATTAATTTGAACAATATTTTAGGTACTGTGTTTGTTTTCTTTGCCATTTTGACGAATAAAATCAAAGACAGAAATTATTTTCATCTAAGCAAATGGATTTGAATTCTGAGAATATAAACATTCACCATACAGTCCAATTAAACATAGTGAAGGTAGGATAGCCTGGTAGGCAGGCTGAAGCCAGGAAAATCTTCACGCAATACATGCTGGATGGAAAGGCTGCATTCATTAAAAGAAAAGTGAATATAGTGAATGAAGCATTTGCTCTACAGTCAAAGACTTAATTTTTTATTGCAGAATTTCCAATTGCAAGTTATTGGTGTGCTACTTAAGTTGGTAATATACAAAGCTCAGCAGACCATCAGACTTTTTAAGTAGTAAGATTTACTTCACACAAATGAGATGAAGACTACAGAAAGTACTTTAAAGACTTGATAACTTACGAGGAAATTATAAAAGGGAGCCAAGCTTATGTGGGGACTCTCAAGCTTCAGTACAAAATGTTGACAAGAACTAGGACGGCACCTGTCACTTTTGTTGTTAAATTCTAACTAAACAGTGCTACTCTCACTGCAGAGCTCAGTAATTGCATTGTGTTATCAAGGGAAAAAAAAACAGTTCATTTGCTTTAGAGAACAGGACACTTTGAATTATTATTAGTATTAAGTTATCAGTTATACATGTTTACTATTCATCATCGTGTTTTAGAAATGATCTTTCAGATACTTGGATATAAAAATAGGAATTTTCAGAAACCTCATATCACATACACAGAGAAGCCAAAGTCAGTATAAGATATATTAACAAATATAGTGTATAAAACATAAGCTTTGTGTCTTATGGTTCTGATTTAATTTGCAATTCTTAACCTTTCCTAAACACTCAAATGCTGAAAGAAATTGAAATTGCCTTGCAAGGTTGTTCGTTAAATTACATCATGTTTGTAAATTTACCAACACAGGACCTGATTTTTAGTGTGCATAAGTAAATGAAGATTAATTAATTTTCTGCCATACTATAATTTCTCACCAATGATGATAAGAAAAATTGGCTTAATAAATGAGAAAATAAAAAGTAATTACACCTTTGTAAAAAAGGTTATCTATTGTTACAATTATAAAAATAATATGCTATCTAAAATGAACTCTTATTGTATGGAGTAGTATCTTGATGGAGTTATATAAAATTAATATAAACATACCATGTTGGGCCATATATTCTGGTATATCTTTGCATATGTTTGAAGGTATAAAAGTTTTTATTCTGTTTTTTCCTAGCTTTTCTAAACTTTAGATTAATTTCAATATTAGAATAATAATTACTAAGGTTTTGTTTTGGGGAAGAAACAATTGCTAATATATTAATCAATAAAAAATTTTGATTTCCAAAAAGGCAAAATGATACAACTTGTTTGGGTTTTTGTTTTAAACAACTGAATGGTTTTTTTATATAATTTTGCTCTAGTGGTTTTCCAAGATAAGAATGACTAAGTTTTATAAAAATAATTAGTTTTCACATTTAAGACTCAGTTCATAAAAAAGGAATTCCAAAACATAGTTCATGATGCCCATAATCTTGTCCGGAAGATAACAAACTTCTTAATTTTTAAAGTGTTAGATGGTAAACATTGTTCTGTGTCAGTAACTGAAGTCTGCTGTTGAAGTGTGCAAATAGCCACAGAAAACCAAAGTCATGGATAGAGCTGTATCCCCAGAAAGTTTCACAGTAAACTAGTAGTAGCAGACCTAGCCTGCGAACAAGAGTTTGAAACCTATTCATCAATAAATTTGATACATAACTTTCCCACGCTTGATTATGAGCACTTTATTATGCATGTAGCCCTAAGTACACAATTTTAATTGACAAGAATAGCTGTAGATCAAGAAAAGGAATCAGTTATGTGGCTCGACCAATAACATTAAGAGTTGCTTTAATGTTTCTAGATTGCAGTGTGTTACAGTAAGGAGTATTGGTCTAGAGGGTGGTGCTGAAATTTTGGATCTTACTCCTCTTTGTAATGAATACTGCAGATATGCGTTGACAGAGAGAAGGAGATTATTCATTAGGGAAGAGATGCAGAGAAATCTAAAGGTGGGCTATGACTCCTGTGTGACCTGGTTTTAAGAATGGAGTGAAGAGTTGAGGTGAGTGACTCTCCTGAGTCACTGTAATGCAGATTTCCTGAGCATCCCCTCTTGGCTGAGTGAACCTCAGGTGACTAAGGGTGGCCAGTCTTCCCATGCTGCCACTTCTCATACTGTTACTCTCTGCAACTCCCTTCCTGGCTCTTTTCCTTCCTCAGTTCCCGTCTGAGAGTTGTGGTCTTAAAAAAATCTTTTTGGAGGGCAGAGGGCAGTAATAAATTCTCTTCTACACTGCCTCTGCCCTAATGATGGAGCAGACCCTACCTAAGGAGGAGCAAAAGACTCTCTCATTAGTTTATTTATTGGTTGTACGGGAGGTTTTTGATTCCCACGTTGGCTGGAATCATTATACAGCTCAGAAGAAAGGAATTTTACAAGTGTAAAAGGCAGGATTTAATTAAATAAGAATATTATTGGGCAGTGGTAGCACACACCTTTAACCCCAGCACTTGGAAGGCAGAGGCAGGTGGATTTCTGAGTTTGAGGCCAGCCTCGTCTACAGAATGAGTTCCAGGACAAGAAGAAGAAGAGGTCATGACCATATCTGCATCAGGAAAGTTAGCTTTCTAGCTTCTTCTCAGGGGTATATAATCACTTGTCAAAAAAATATTTGTGATTCTACATTAAGAATGTGGTAAGGCCTGAAGATGATTTAAAGAATGATGGTGGAATTGGTTGAGAATCCAAGCTAGTGAAGTCTCCACTGCCTCCCTGAACAAGAGAATACATGACACACCAGAACAACTACATTCCAAGGGATGTTCCACAGTCCCTGGAACTTAGTTGACTTTAAGTCAAGGAGGCAAAGGAAAAAAAATAATAATCCTTTTATTCCCTGAGACCATTAAGCCTCTAAATATAGCCATTGAACACCCCGAAGATCAGTTATACTAATATTGAAGAACGAATCATGCTTTGAAATTTAGTTGTTGTATAACTTAAGGACACTTTCTCCATTTGGAGAAGAAGCATGAAGAATATGGTAGCCTGTTTTAAAATAGGACAGAAAACTGTGGTTTTGAGAAGTCTTCATAAGAAATAGATCATCAAGATAGGTAACAGACTTGTATGTGGGCACTGGGTGTCCATGACTGGTTTCAGAGTCTCCAGAGCAGCTTTCTGGCTTTTTGTATTGCTATGGATCTAATAATGAGAACAAACATGGGCTCTAATTGTTCCTGAGGGTTCAGGGGATTCCTTGGTGAGAATGCTGGAGACATGGGGACCTTTGCTCTAGTGTATGATCCAAGGCTTAAATTTTGTTTGTTTTTGTTTGCTTGTTTGTTTGCCTATCCTGGTAGAAAGCCATGAGGTTCAATACATAATTCACTTTAGATAATTCCTCTTAATTTCTACAAGGTAGGTCCAGGTGTAGGATAATATTCGAACTTAAGATCTTTTTTGCTCAGATAAATCATCATCCAGCTTACACTGAGGCCAGAGAACATTAAAATCAAATAGCCTCTCTCTTTTTCCCCACAATAGCAGCGATTCTAAGGAAGCTGGAAGCAAATTTCCATGAGAGATTAGAGCCTCAGGAAGGGAAAAGAGTGACTTCTAATGGCGTCACCAGGCCCATGACCTCCTCCTTGTTTTCTGCCTCGGGTGCTTTTGTGGATGACCTCTGAGCATAGAAAGAAAAGTTTGAACCTGTTGAGTAATCTGAGGGAAGATATAAATTTCCAAGTAGAATTCTAGAGAAGGAAATTAACACAACAAATTTAAAAATATACACTGAATGTCATTAACAACAAATACCATTTTGCAAGAGAAAGCTACTAAGTTTCAAAGTACAGAAATTGGAACTATTCAAAATAAAATCTCTAAAAGGTGAAGAGACAACAAAATAAACTCAATGCATGAGTGCATATCAAAATACTATGGCCTAATACATGTGTAACTAACTCTCCAAAAGGTTATGAACAGAAGAAAGTAGAGAACAGAGGTCACGGATGTTCCAAAGTTGATTAAAAAAAAAAAAAAAATAGTAAGTCTACAGATTCAAAAATTTCAACAATCCCCCCAAACAAAAGTCTAGAAGAAAATCACAGTACCTGATAACTAAACTGCTTTTATATTAAAAGCAACCAGAAAGAAAATGGACACGAGATGAAGGTAGACATGACAGCTGATTTCTCATATCCATAAAATAACATTCAATGCTGGAGCGGAGTAATGCAGCTCTGTCATCCAGCACGTGGCTGGTGTAAGCAAGGACTGAGACTCAACGGTAATCACTGAAACAAGATCTTAGGGAAATGATCCACATGCCTTCAGCAAGCTCCATCAAGCCTTTTCATACGACTCCCTCCACCATGGCAACATATTTCTAATTACTTTTTCAATGAATACTTGTCCACAATCTTTCCTCTCTTTCAAGATGAAATCAGCCATTTTGTGAAGTGATTTTACAAATTAAGGGAGCAGCAGAAAAAATTTTTTTTCATTTTTATTAATTCTTTGAAATGTTCATACAATCATTCTGATTCTGTTTACACGCATCATCCACATCCAACCTTCATTTTATATCCACCCAACTGGGAGTGTGTTTTCATTAACCCACCAAATATAATCTGTGTTGTCCATGATGTGTGGTCTTCCCTGGAGGGTGCTCATCCCTCCATGTGAAGCACCCTTAAAGAAAATTAACTCTCTCTCTCTTTCTCTCTCTCTTTCTCCACATCCCTCCCTCCCTCCCTCCTTCTCCTCCCCCTTTCCCAACCTCAGTAACTATCAATTGCCAATTGCTCCGTAGCTGAGAGTGTCTCTTGTCTCCACCTCTCCTTTTCATGTTAGAAGTTTCTCTGGTCTGAGCATCCTCAAGTCTTGTGCATGCTGCTTCAGCTCCTGTGGATTGACATGTACAAGTGCCATGCTGTGTGCAGAGAACACTCTTTGGCTATAGTTATCTACCTCCTATGGCTTTTACAATCGTTCTGCCTCCAGTTTTATAAGAATCCTCAATTTGTTGGGGGAAGTAAGGTTCAATAAATTATATATTTAAAATATATAATTGGGTTGAAACCCTTATCTTGCATTGTTTTTTAGGGTCAAGAACTTGTTATTAGACAGGTCATAAGCCCTAGGGGGGAAACTACTACTTACTATGACACTGCTCAATGGACATGGTATTAAACTGACTACTAATATCTTATCCTAATATCTCTGGATTAGTGTACTGGTCATCTCAGAAAATAAGATTATTTTCTGTATACAGAAAATTCTGTATACATTATTTTTGTATACAGAAAATAAGACATCTTTTAATTATGAAATAATAGTTACTATTCATTGAAAGTTTTCTATTTTTACATAGTACTTTTTATACTGTTACATAAAATACCTAATTTCATTTATCAATCTCATAACAAAGGTATTTTCCACTTACTGTGCTCTCGTAGCTCTTCACGATTTGCTCAGCCTGCTTTCTTATAGAACTCAGGACCACCTGCTTTCAAGGGTATCCCTCCCAGCTGGCTGGGCCTTCCACCAAAGAAAATGCCCACAGACTTGCCTACAGGCCATTATAATGGTCAGATTTTCTTATTTGAAGTTTTCCTGTCCAGATAACACTGACAAAAAATTAATCGGCACAGCTTAATTTCATGTCTTCTTCATATCATGTTTTGGTCAAGATAGACTTCTTTGTAGAACTTGATTAAAATATTGTCCCATGTTTTCTAATTAATTTATTCTTATTTTAGCCAGCTAATCCATCTATAGTTTATTTATATGTGTAAATTCTGAAATTATGAGTATGAATGTTTATTTTCACATTAATTATTCCAGAAATGTTATGTTTTTCCTTTGATATAAAATGTTACTTTTATCTAAAATGTAACACATGTGTAATTATGTTTTTGAATATCCCATTGTTCCTTTGATGTACATATTTATTCTGACATCAATTACATACTGTTTTCTGGATTTAATTAGTAGAGCTTTAGTCACAAAATTTTCTTGCCTGGAATGACAACACACCATTCAAGATTTTCCTTCTGCTGTAGGCTATTTTCTTCTAGCTATTTCTGTATTTTTCTTTAAGGATGCAAATAATTTTCTTCTGAGGTTTACTTAACAATATTTAATGATTGATTTTGCTATTGTGATTAGATCATGGTACAATTATATTGTTTATTTTGTTGTATATTATACAACAAAAGCATGGTTAAATACACATTCTCTGCATCTAGATTGTCTAAGGTCCAAGCTTTCCTGATGGACAAAATGTTCATGTTTCCTCCTCAGAAAAGCTGGATAAGGACATAAACAACTCTCCTGATTCCTCTGGGTGTGTGTATGTGTGTGTGTGTGTGTGTGTGTGTGTGTGTGTGTGTGTTACTCCCTAGACATTTAGAATATTCCTTAGTGTGCTAATAATTGTGTAAATATTTTAATTTTATTATATTTATATTAAAGATTATTTTACTATATTTATTAGCCATCTTGAGCTATTTTGGTACTATGCTAGTATATAATCCAAAATTCAATCATCTTTTGATATTTCTTTTGTACAGTTTTTTGACTGCTTTGAACATAGCTTCTGTATTAAGAATGAGTCCTAAGTTATTTTTTGCATACATACGTGTGCATATAAAGGAAGAGGAGGAAATGGAGGGAGGGAGGGAAGGAGGGAAACAGGGAGGGAGAGAGGGAGAACTTGAAGTTGGATAGGTAGGGAGGTAGGGAAGACCTGAGAAGCATTGGGAGAGGAAAATATGATAAAAATATACTGTATGTAAGCATTTTAATTTAAAAAATCTAAGAATACGTCCCAACAGTGATAGCAAAACTTTGAATGATTATATTTCCTGATTATATTGAATTTTTACCAAAATAATTTTGTATATAGATACCTAAAAGACACTTCTTAGAAATGTTTGGAATTGTTTTCTAACCCTTGTATCTACTGTTTTTATCATTAATAGTGTGTTCAGCAGATCATTTTGTGGTACTACTTTGAAATGGTCAATTTAATTTCCTGATAAAATCTGCTTGCTCTAGATTTCCAGGTAAGATGGCAAACTCAAAGCTGCTTTCGTGTGAGCTGGTAGAGGGAATAGTCATAATAAGAAAAAATAATGTTCATTATTCTAAGGAGAGAGAATAAAAAGAAAGACTTTAGAAACCCATGAATTAGCTACCGTATATTGGGGAAAAGTAAAAAACAAAAAACAAAAAACAAAAAACAAAAAACAAAAACAAAACCTACTCTCGACAAAGAAACATGCCAAGCACAATGTTGCCCATGCAGTTGGTGGGAAAGACAGACAGAACAACTACTTCCAGATGGGTTGGAGAGAGAGTAGGGGACAGGAAGGTAGGAAGGGGAACGAGAGGACATAGTGACATGCTACCTGGGGCCATGGTAATGTCCAGCTCCTTGCGGCCACCTAGGGCCACCTCTGAATCTGAGTCTCTACTATAGCCAGGGTTTGTGTTGATGTCTGTGTTCCAAGTTACCACCAAACGTCGTGCTGAGGTCCATGGTCCGTGTTACCGCTGATCTTCACGCTGCCTCCGAGGGATCATATCGATGTGAGTGGCCCACACTATCACCTGAGACCATGGTGATGTCCAGGGCATGGGCAGCCTCTCAGGGCTTTGTCTGGCTCCAGAGTCGTACTGCAGCAGGAGGCAGTGTCACCAGATGTCGTGTGGAGGCCCGCAGTCCATGCTTCTGCAGACTGTGAAGAGCAAGGAAGCTACTTTTGCTTTGATGTAGATGACTGTAGATACACAGGCGACATGGAAGTCTTCTGTGGCAACCCCTACCCCGCCCCCTCTAACACCCTCCCTAAAAGTAGCAGTTTAGACATGAAGACACTGAAAAGAGCTCTTAAAAAGCATGAGGAGGCCCTTCCTTCAGTCTCTATTCCATTTTTTGTCCCTGTTCTTCCTTTGGACAGGAACTTTTCTGGGCTAAAAACTTGGAGATGGGTGGTAGGCCTGAAGGAAGGGCCAACGGGGGACTGCCCCACCTGTGGATCCATCATGTCTGCAGATACCAAACCGAACACTGTTGCCTTGGTCAAGAGGCAAGTGGCAGTTCCTTGGGAGGTCCGGCAAGCAACAGACCAATGCAGATGTGGATGCTTGGGGCCAACCATTAGACTGAGCTCAAAGAACCTGGTGGGGGAACTGGCAGAAGGACAGGAGGACTGAAGGAGCAGAGGGGGGTTGCAATCCCATTGGAAGAACAACACAGGCTGGCCTGACCACCCAGTTCTCCCAGAGTCTAGATCACCAACCAAGGAGTATGCATGGAGGGATCCATGGCTCCAGATACATAAGTAGCAGAGGATGGCCTTACCTGACAGCAATGGGAGGGGAGGCCCTTGGTCCTGGGAAGGCTTGATGACCCAGCATAGGGGATGCTGGAGCGGTGGGGCGGGAGAGTGTGGGTGGGTGGGCAAAGGGAAGAGAGGAGGGCAGATGTGAGATGGGGGCTTGGTGGAGGGGTAACCGGGAAGGGGGATATCATGGGATGGGGGGGTTAGTGGAGCGGGTAACCAGGAAGTGGGATATTATTTGAGATGTAAACGAAGGAATGATTAATAATAAACAAAAAGACATGATGAGGATGCTTTTAGAGTAGCTCTCCACAGCTGATGGCTTCTGCTTAGTGTCCAGGAGAAGAAGGAATCAGTTCTACTTTAAGGGCCAGTGCAGTGAAAGTTTGACCACACCCAAGTGAGTATAAACATAACACAAAGAAGACTTGGGTTTTGTTTTATTACGGAGGGGGGGTTCTTTTTCTTTTTCTTTTCTTTTTTTTTTTTATTTCTTTGGTGGGGAAGGTCACAGTGTGGAGGAGACGTGGAAGGACTAGGAAGGGATTGTGATCAGAGTGCACGATGCGAAACTCCAGAGAATCAATAAAAGGAACGAAAGAATAAAGAATATTAGATGCTTCAGATCTGAATTTGTGGATGGTTGTAAGCTACCGTGTGAGTTCCGGGAATAGACTCCTGCCCCTCTACGAGAACAAGTGCTTTAACGACTGCATACTCCATCTCTCCGGCCCAAAATGCTAATTTCTAATACGTTCAAATTTATTCGGTTTTATTTTCTAAGTAAAAATGTTGTCTTGTTTTAGCATATGTCTTCTAAAATAATAGGCTTATAGCATGAGTAAATTATAACAAATAAAGATGATCATATGGATATATAAGGACTGTCTGGAGACAAGAATTGATAGATGCCTAAAGATGTAGATTGTAATAAACATTAAAATAATAATATTGGTAATATGATGGACTTCTGAGTTGTTTAAAGCCAAAGTTCCTGGTGGATTCATGATGTATACACTATTTTAAGAAGAGTATCTGGTATAGATAACACACACAGAGACAGACACACTCATACCACATACACATATGTATTATGTATGTGTGTTTGTATGTAAGTATATATGTATGTAGATAGGAATTTTAAAAAAACAAAGCATGTATTTTGGAAATTACTTCTTAATTCTTTTAGATACACAACTGCCAAAAGAAGCCAATAACTTAAGCACATGATATTTTTAAATAAAAAATAACTTTCAGTTGTAGCAAAACAAGACATTGATGCCCATTCAATCCATTGTAAAAAGGTGAGAAATTTTTCTTTATTTGTGACCCACTATTTTTCCTTCCTTTATAGCTCTCTTGCTACCTCTGGGCATTTCTCAACAAAGTCTCCTTCTACTTTCCTGTCTTCTAAATATTTTTTTTTCATTTTTTGTGATTTTAGTATAATTACATCATATCTTTTTAGTGTATCTTTAACTTCTTATTGGTTGTTTGTGAATCTCTTGTCATGCATGCCAATTCCACTCATCTCCCCAGTCCCTCACACCTGCCCTCCACCCTTGCAACCTCCCTTGCCAACAGAGAAAAGTAAAATCTTGTTGTAGAAACTGTAGTGTGTCACAATGTGTCCCACAGTATACTCCTTTGTCTGCATTTCTTTGCTTGCAAATATTCATTGAAATGATTCATTAGTCTGGTATGAAGTCTCTGGCTTCTCCCACTCTATCAGTACTGAAAGCTCACTGGGACTCCTCCTAGATACCCTTTTGTTGTACATCATAAAGATCCTGAAGTTTTGAATCTGTAGGACCAGCCAGTTCATGAAGGCCAGTTTGTCAATGGGGAAAATGTCGGGGTGGGCCAATTCAAAGCCCTGGATCAGCCTGAGAGTATCTGAGCTGGTCAGCCTTCCAGCTATCCTGGCCTCATGCCCTCAGTGCTGCCCCAGTGAGATGTAGAGTCTGCTTTCCCAAGCGCTGCAGCCACTGAGGGACATGGCCAGTTCTCCCAGTCTCATGATCCTGGTGCCAGCTCATCTGCCGATCATAAATACCAAGGGACAAAGAAGGGGAGGAGGGTGTCTCTCCCTCATGCCCTCCACCACTCAGCAGACAAGAGTCAGGGCCAGCTCACCCACAACCCCCACATCCAAGGCCAATGCTCCTGTGCTGTTCAGGTGCCGGGCAGGGCCAACTATCCAAATGCTATAGCCTGTAACGGACAGGGCCACCTCTCCTTGCTCATGACCCCAAGGCCAGGTCTCTCACCTTCTGCAGGTGGTGAGAGGCAAGGGGAGAAGGATTGATGTTTCTCTAATCCATGCCACCACCAGGGAGACTAGTGATAGGTCCAAGTTTCCCATACTCATATCTTGGAGGCTGGCTCACCTGCAACCCCTACAAAGTGCGGAGCCTGCTCTCCTGAGTACTGCAGTGGACTAAAGGCAGGGTCAGCTCTCCTGCTCTCAAGCCTCCAGGGCCAGTTTTCCCACTATTCTATCATATCTTTAAAATATAACTCAGTGAGTTCATGGGTTGCTTGCATGTACATGGATACATGGTTATTTTCTGGATCACATGCACCTTACTACTGAAAAGAATGATGCCGAATACTTCAATATTCTGTTAATATTAGTCCTTAGCTAAAGGTAGGACTTCATGTGCTTCCCTTCCACCCATGCTGTAACACTGAGGGTCTTTATCATTACAGGCTCATCCAGGTAACCACAGTTGCTCTGAGTTCATGTACGCAACGACCATGTGATATCTGAGAGCATTTCACATTATTCATTCCTAGCTTCTGCTTCTCACATTTTCCCAGGCCTCTTTCAACAATGTCCCCTGAAAACTGAGCTCTGGGAGAGTCACTGATTCTGAGCACTTTGACTAGTTAAGACTGTATTGAACACTCTCTACCGCAAAAATGGTCCTTGACAAGGACTTGAGACAATGCTGACCTATGGGTATAAGCATAAATGTCTAGAAGAGAGCCTGGCATTGTGTCCACTCCATGGAACAGCAGTAGGAGATTGCCTCTAGAGTAGCAGTTCTTAACCTATGGGTTGTAGCTCCTTTGGGCATAGCATATCAGATATCCTGCATATCAGATATTTATATCATGATTCATAACAGTATCAACATTACAGTTATGAAGTAGCAACAACATTATTTTATGGTTGGGAGTCACAACACAAGGAACTGTATTAAAGGGTTGCAGCATTAGAAAAGTTGAGAACCACTGCTTTAGAGTCTGTTGCATCCCAGATATGGCTTTTTTCTATTATTAAGATTCTCTTTTATGAGTACACATTCATTATAAAATGGTAGATTTTATTATGACATTTCATACACGTATATAATATACTTTGCCTTATTCACCTCTACCACATTATCTTTTTTTATTTTGTTCACTTTTATTTATGAATTTTATCATGGGAATTATGCAATAATATTTTTGGTGTCATTTGTTCTTCAAAGTCTTTGGGTTTTTAGTTTATTAGACTATTATAAGTTGCTTTTTCAGAAATATATTTACTTTGTTCAAACAGTAATTACGTCCATCTGACTTCTCCAGGTAGGCTTTATTTCTCATTTCCAATAGTCTTCTGACTAGCACTGGAAAAATTATCATTTCTAGTCTTTTTTATTTAATAACTTTTTATGATCTTATTTATTTATTCACTTTATATTCCAATATTAGATCCCCTCTACTCCCAGTACCCTCACACAGATCCTCTTCCCATTTCCACATTCTTCTCTCCCCTTCTCCTCAAGAAATAGGAGCCACCATCCCCCCAGTTCACTGTCACTCCACCACTACTACCACCATCTCTCTCATCCACACCTCCCATCCCCTGACTCTACCCCCACCTCTCCAGGCCATTGAAGGACCAGGCTCATCCTCTCTCACTGAGGCCAAACAAGGTGGCCCAGCTAAGAGAATAGGTTCCACAGGCAGGCAACAGATTCAAGGCCAGCTCAGTTGTTGGGGGACCCACATGAAGACTAAGCTGTACATCTGCTACATATGTGCAGGGGCCCTAGATCCAGCCCATGCTCACTCTTTGGTTGGGGGTTCAGTCTCTGAGAGGCCTCAAGGGTTCAGGTTAGTTAACTCTATTTGTCTTTCTGCAGAGTCCCTGTCCTCTTCAGGTCCCTCAGTACTTCCCCCAACTCCTCCACAAGACTCCCAGAGCTCCATCTATGTTTGGCTGCAGGTCTCTGAATCTCTTTCCATTGGCTTCTGGGTGGAGCCTCTCAGAGAACAGGTATGTGAGGCTCCATCATTTCTATTCTTATTACTGTGTGCAGCTAATAGGTCTTTGCCTCATTTTAGGAGCCCCTCCTCATGTTTTTCAACGTGATATTTATTTTTATTTCTCCTGCCATTCTTTTCTTTAAAATGCATTTATTCTTGAAGTTCTTGCCCTAGCTAAGAAGCTATTGGCTAATGATGGCAGCTTGGAGTGGGAAAGTCACTGTTCTTCAAGAATGAAGGAACTATTGGGTACGCATGCTCCAATAAATGCTCCTACATCGTGCACATACGAGGAGCACTAAGAGGTGATTTTTTTAGAGACAGAGCAAGAGCATGAGTATTAAGTTGGGAAGGAAAAGTGGTGGAAGAGAGAGGAGAGGAGCTGGGAGACAATGGGAGAGGCGAATATGATCAAAACACATATGCATGTATGGAATGCTCAAACAATAAAAGAGCATTTACTCTACCATTTGAAGAGAATTTTAGCTGGCAAATCAAATAACATGTATTCTTAGCCTGACTCACATACTCTTACTTAAATGTCGCAGCAAATCTGTGATGACGCTTTTAGAATTGAGAATCTGAAGATATGAGAAAAATAGAGAATAAACCAATAGGATATGTGCAAAGGGACCCACTGAATTGGTGTTAAACCAGTGTATGAAATTACAACTGTTAGCCTCAATTTTTATCTTTTTCTTCACCCATGTACTGTATTGTTAAGTAGATATCTGATATTAATGCTACCGTTCTGAGGTGCCTACGCTTGTTGGAAAGCTGTGACTTTTGGAAAGTTTTTCTCTAGCTTATGTTAGTAATTTTTTTAAAGAATTCAAGCGATACCTCCTGGGAGTCCTATAGACAACACCACAGATTCATTTGAACACTATGCTTCCTTGAAGCATCACAGACACACAGTACAAGTGGTTTCTCTTGGGTTGGTTACCTGTGAAATTATGAACATGCAGTGATTATTTGTTAAACCTCCTTCCATCTTAGTTTCCTTATTCACAATATGGATCTAGTTCATACTAGATCTATTAGTACTATTTAGTTCAGGATCTTTTACCCATATGAACTGATAGATGAGCCAAGAAGATGTTGAATATTAGAGGCTGACGAAAAGTTGAGGTTCTTTCTTCATCCCACTATTGTTTTCAACTAAATGAACAACCCAAGATCTGGATAGCATCATCCCACAGTGTAGGTGAGGACATTGGGTTGAAAAAGGTGAAGCACATCTTGCCTGTGTGCAGTAACTGGTACAGTCTCCTTTCACAGGGAAGGTGCAGGACCTTGCATTTCTTCATTTGCTTTCTCCAGGGATTATTTAAGTCTTAAATCGTGTTCTGATCTTGTTGCCATGTGAGCATTTCCTTTGATCTATCAGCCTCTTCCTGTTGGAATCCCCTGAGTTTACATCTCTTTGGTGTTTCAGGCCACTGGATTTAATTAAGGAGAACTGGGTTTCTCTTTGTTGGAAAACCTTCAGGAAAGGGACCTAATTTTAATGATTTGGAAAATGGAGAATTAAATGAATCTGAGCCTGTAGCTGAAATCACTAGCAAAAGTTCAGGTCGTAGTTAGAACTGTGAATAGAGAAGAATAAATGTTCCATAACAGAACAAACTTACTGTAAAGAGAAAAGATCACTCCTTCCATTTTGGTAAATGGAAAGCTCTGGGTTCAATTTAAAATATATATATATATAAAAAGTGCCAAGATGGTTATATTTAATCTTAATAATGTCGAAGCAACGTGAATTCAGCTTTTTGTAATTGACAATCACAAATGATTTTCAGTTGTGACTTACTTTTTCCTTGCATTTGCTCTTGGTGATAATCACTTTTTCTGGGACTATCCGTATACGCACTAACAGACACATAGTCATTCTTGATGTCATTGCAGTGAGGTATCAAGTCCTTGTCTGTATGGTTTTTGCCTTAAGGAGTTATGGAAAGTATGGGAAGAGGAAATACTTTAATTCTCTATGCAAAGAATGAGTTTGAAAGTTTACTGCTATGGGATATCAAGTGCCACTGTAAAGTTTCAGAGTTTCGAGCTCATTTAGTATGCAGGATTTTCTAGAGCACAGGGGAGATGCCCACCTTGACAAAGTTTAAATAATTATGTAATATCAGAGAATGGATTTCTCCCCCCCCCTTTGGGTATATTTATTATTTTTTTCCAATGTGGTAGGTAATATTTATTTAGAATTATAATATTTTTTATACTTTATTTACATTTCAAATATTTCTGTTCAGACATCTAGTCTAACGTCCATTTGGATAATGTAAATTCAGAAAAGTTTATCTACTATGGTTGTTTTCACTTTTTAAAATATGAACCTGACTACTTACTGAAACGCTGAAGGGAACACATCCTGTTGCCCTGAGGTTGTGCAATAGTGCAGTTAAGAACCCTTCACAAAGAGAGTTGGGACTTCTTATTTAGATCTCTTTATTGATGATAAAATCCAGTTTCTATTAATTTAGAATTCAGTAAAATTAGAATATCTTGTCTGGGATATAGTACACTTTATGATCAAACATTTTTATTTTAGAAGTTAAGACTTTGATTTTTTGCAAGATAAGTAGCAACTGCTCTGTTGATCTAGGATTGGCCAATTGATAGGTGAACACATCTCAGCCTTGGGACACCAAGAAATTTCAGATACCACAGTAGCTACACACATGTCATTGAGTAACTGTGGTTGATCCTTGACTGAAGGATTCTGGCTGAAATGTATTTCATGTTAACTAAAGTATGACTCTACTAAATGCAAACTTCAAAGAGAAATCATAAAGTGGTTATCTGCAGAGAAAGTTAGACATTAATTCTTAGATACTTTCCACCTTTATGGAAGTAGAAACTGAAGCATAGAAAGCAGAATCCGCTTATGTTACACCAACAAGCTCTGGAGAGACAGAAATGGGATTCAAGTGTGTCTTCTATTGCTAACCATGTGGGACTATTTAAGGAAGTTTTAATTTAGTGTTTTGTATATGGAAATAAACACATGGAAGCAACAAACAGTCTTAGACTCAGCATTAATTTGGAGAAACTTTCTTCCATGTATCTATTAGCATCCCAGATGTCTGTGTGTTTTCCATGTATCTGTTCACATCACAACCATTTTCTTGATGATCAAAAGAACAGACAAATAAAAGCATATGCGCAATGTAGACAACAGAGCTTAGCCAGTGGCACTCTTTGTGACTTCTCACAAATCCTGAAAATTTTAGGCATCATGTTCATCAAAAGTAGAATGATAAAGCTAGGTTACTTTGTGAAGGTATCTTAACACAATGCCAGATGCAGTTTCATAGGCAATCAGTGACTTTGCTGCAGGCCCAGTACATTGAAGCAAAGTCTCCAGTGAAAACAAAGGGGGATAGGCTTTGTTTTTGACACTCCTGACTAAAACAAACATTCCCCGTGTTAATTATAGTTGATTTTGCTTTACAGAAAAGAAACACCTATGGTATCTATTTAAAAGATTATAGTATAAAAATAAGCTCTAGGTTCTACTATTTTACTTGTAAGGATTCTAGTTTGAACTGAGCCTAATATTTATGTCCAAAGTCTGATTTCCACATTCTGAATTTCCAGTTGGCCTATGTGTGACACACTACACACACACACACACACACACACACACACACACACACACACCACTGTACCTGGGCTTATCACAGATGAAGTCTGAGACCCTGCCTTATCACCCACCCAATTACTTGCTAAAATAAAATCATTATAGGTTAGCTAATAGGCTTTCAAAGAAAACTTTGTCATAATCTCATCTATATTTTTTTGGTATTTAATCATGGTTAAATAATAATGATTGGCAAAGAAATATAATAAAGATGTAAAGAGAAAGAAAACTTGATGGGGTAGTAACATGACTATATAAAATCGTACTTATAAAGAAAATCAACTGAAAGTTTCTTCTTTCAGATATGTTGTCTTCTTGTATTTTTATAATTTTCAAAAATCTGTTAGACTTGTTTCTGCAGACTCTGATTAAAGATGTGGTGGCAGAGAGTTCAAATTCTGGAGACAACTTAGAACATTAGTTACTCAATAAAACCCACATATAATTTCTTTTGGAAGAGAACCTTCCTTATTAACTTTTAAAATAAACATCTTTAAAAATTACTCATTCTTTTGTTGTTCTTACGTGTTCACACTGGAGTTCCATAAAGTTTATCTCAAGCAACAGGGTGCTGAGAAAGCTGATTTCACTTGTCATGGAGACTCCTTCCCCTCTCTCCAAATATTTATACTTACAATAAACAAACACAGATGTGAAGTTTTGTCGGATTTTGGTTTTTTTTTTTTTTTTTTTTTGGTAAGCTAACTAAAAGCCTTGCCATGTGCAAATGGTAAGGATTTTCAGTGTGGCTTGGCTTGGAATGTTCTAGAAATGATGCAATTGTTTAATGATTTTTGCATAACAAGTTCAGAAATTCCTTGGCTTGTGTAAATAATAATAAAGTTTTTACAAGACATCTAAAGCTTGCTACAATTAGATAAGTTACTGCATTTAGATAGATCTGGCAGAGTGAACTAAAAATCTGGAAGTATCTGGCCTTACTCAAGAACATTAATCAAATATGACCGACTGGATAAGAATCGTAAACAGATGTCCTGCTTTCACTGTAATGCCAGTTAATACGTTGGGGATTCGTGAGTAGCAAGGTCATTTATATTACGCTGTCTCTACAGCTAAAAGCCTCTGTCGGTTACAGACTATGGAGCACTGTTCTCAGTGGAAATGCTTCATTTCAAAGTGCTGCTTCACAAGCAGGAACTGAAGTAACATTTGTTTAATCCCAGATCAAAATATCTAACACTGATCCCTGGTTTGAACCACATCAACTAAAAAGACACAAATGCACAGTTCTTGTCCTAAGTGTTCATCTGGATTTGCCTCAGTTGGCTTTGGGACTACCAAAATACATAAACATAATCTTATTCTCTTTGATACTCTATTTTCTGACAATAAAACCCACTGTATAATTTTCTTGGCCATAAAATAAACACTGAGTGTAAAGTACACCTGCAAGTCTTCAATAGGTTTCGTACTTTGAGCTGTTTGATCTTTTTAAGCATTTGGCATTGTGGAAAGATGTTTCTGTTCATTTCAACCTTTGTGCTGACAAATATTATTCTCTGTTGGAATGTCATGGGCTTGTTGCAGTAAAGCACTTTTAAATCAAAGCATTTCTATACATAGTTTCATAGTATAATTGATAGAAAAGCATAGAGGTGATATTATCTGAACATTATCTGAATATTAAGATGAAGAAATTAAAAGTACAGTTTCTGTAATCAAATTCACATGGAATTGTATCATTGCTCTGTTGTTTTCCAGATGTGTAACTTTATAAATTTATTTTTCTTTTCATTAATGTGTATTTGTGTGTGCACACACATGTGCACATGCACTATGTTTGTGCCTAAAGAAGCCAGAAGAAGTCACTGGATTTCTTCTAGCTGGAGTTAAGATGTTCTGAGCCACAGTGTGAGCACTGGGAACCACGCTCTAGTGCTCTGGGACTGCTAGCACTCTTAACTAATCAACATCTCTTTAGCACTAGTTATGTGACTTTAAACATATTAATCAAGTTCTCTGAGTTACTCCATTATACAATGAAAAATTTCTCTCCATAAGCATTAGAAGACTAAGAAATAGTATATACCTAATATGTAACACATTCCATTTAGTAGATACCAAATAAATTGGATAATCTGCCTTTGTACTTCTCATGGAGAACTTTCATATTTGATTTGTGCAGGGGGGACTTATAGAGGAAACCACTTGAGTTTCCAGAATGTTCTTACATTAATGTTTCACTGGATTCTAAGAAAAACTGCTTTTTGTCTGATTTTGCTTTTCATGTCTGTTTGAAAAGCCTGTGATTTGAGAGAAATCAGAAAATTATGCCTGAAATTAGAAACAAAAGGGAGAAATGAGAAAAATATGCAGATGAAATCAAAGCACATTAAAATAATTCTTATTAAGAGTTAATATATGTAACTGTGTAATCCATGAGGCATAATAAAAATATGTCTGCAAAAATTAATAAAATGTTTTAAATTTAATTCTAGTATTTGCAAGAAAGATACTGATAAATAACAATGCCAAAAATGGGAGAAAATAAATAATTTTAATAAAATGATTTCAAACAAAAAGTTTAATTGGATGTTTAGTTATGAATGGCAGTTATCTTAATCATTGATCCATTTCCATTTCATATCATGCTTATGGGAGGTTTTCAAGTTGTTGAAAAATAGAGACAAATATGAATAAAGCATGCCCATTAAGATGACTCTAAGAAGATGAATTCAGTGTTGACAGAGACATTCATACATTGTTGAGCAGAATGTAAAGTGAAATATCCTCTTTATAATTTTTTAGTATATTTTATTTATTCTTTGACAATTTTAATCCTATCTACTACAAACTTCTCTCCAACTCCTCCAGATACTCTGATACAATACCATGACCAATGCAACTTATATAAGAGTTTATTGGGGCCTGACAGTTGGGGAAAGTTGTAACTTGGCAGCAGGTGGACAAGCATCAGCTCTGGAGAAATAGCTGAGAGTTCACATCTTGAGACACAATCGTGAGGCAGAGAGAAAGTAAGAATGAGAATAAATAGCTCAAGTCTTTTGAACCTCATAGTGGCACAGATCCTCCAGCAAGACCATACCTTTTAATCCTTCCCAAAGAGTTCCATCAACTGGGGACAAAATATGCAAATATATGAGGAGATTTTGGGAGCCATTCTCATTCAAAACATTGCATTCCATATGTATTAAAAGATTTTTTTAAAGTGGACTACAGTTTGAAGTCTGAGTAACAAAGGCCAAAGACCTTGTAGTTGTTCAGCAGTTCCAATTTGGTACTGGCAACTAAAGAAAGTTCTAGAAAGTTGCTAGTCTTCAGTCTAAATTGCAATCCCAAAGAAGCAAGTTCTAAAACCAGCAATGGCATGTCTCAGCAACATAATACATGAATTTCCCATCAAAAGTGAGACCAAGCAGGCAAAAGCAAAAACTTCCTCTGGTTTTTTTTTTTATTTTTTTATTTTTTTTTGGTTTTTTGAGACAGGGTTTGTGTAGCCTTGGGCCCTGGCTATCCTGGAACTCACTCTGTAAACCAGGCTGGCCTCAAACTCAGAAATCCTCCTGCCTCTGCCTCCCGAATGCTGGGATTAAAGGCATGCGCCACCACTGCCCAGCAAAACTTCCTTTTTCTATATCCTCTTCTGTGAGCTATCACCATAAGGTGTGGCCCAGGGTTAAAGTTCTAAAACCAGCAATGGCAGCCTTCTCATCTTAAATGATCCAGTCAAAAAATTCTTCATAAGCGTGATCAACTGCTTGGGGTTTACTTGATAACATTGGTAGTCAAGTTGAAAACCAAGAGAGCCAGCTCACATTCTTTCGGCCCTTCCTTTGTAATGTTCCTTGACCCTGAGCTCAGGGGTTGTTATAGATGTCCCATTTAGAACTAGACACTCACAGACACTTTAGCTCAACACTTTGGCTATTATGAGTCATTTTGTTAACTGTTGGCCACTGCACAATAAGCCTCTCCAGCCCAAGTTGAGAGTAGCACTAATCTATAAATACAAATATAAATGCTTAGAATACAGATTGACAACATGTCAATTTAGTAAAACAATAGTAACAGACTCAGTCCCTAGGGCCTAAGATACCCTGAGTCATGGGTCGTTGACCAGATTTACAGTGTTAGGCATGGGTTTCCCCTTGTAGTGCAGCCTTACATCCAATTGACATAGAGTTAGTTTCTCTGTAACCTTCATACCACTGCTACACCAGTGAGTACATTAGTCTGACAAGTCAATACTGCAGTGTTCAGTGGTCACAGCGAGGTAATAGCATTAATGACTTTAGTCCCTCAATGGCATGTTCAGCATAACCAGCAAAGAGGAAGTTTTCAGGTCAGCTCCAGTTTATTTTTTCTATGCCTTGCAGCCATAGTGTGTCATGTCTTTAGCAATTGTGTTTTATTATTTAGTTCTAGTGGGAAACTAAGGCCAATAGCAAGAACATATATATTTTTATTTCAGAAAATAATTGATTTCCAGAAAGGATTTTTTATACGTCATTGTGTCTTTGGTTTTGGTTAACACATCCCAACCCATTCCTCTTCTTCATCTTCCCATTCCAATCCCCACTAAAACCTTTAACCACCTGTATTCTACTATTCTCTGACCTCTTAAGGCTTCCCTCTATCCCACATTTATGATATCTTTCTAAATCCTTATCTCTACAAATACTCCAAATTAACATATCATTATAAAACTTAAATTGTAGACTGCAGATATGAGAGGGAACAAGTGTTGTTTGTCTTGTTGGGTTCATGTTACCACACTTAGCGTAGTGGCTTCCAATTCCATGCATTATCCTGAAATTTACTTGGTTTCATTTTTCTTCATAGCTTAACAAAGTTCAATTGTAGATGCTTCATTGGTGTCTATTTGGATGAAGCTGCCTAATACTTTCCTCCACATGCCCTCATCAAACCTCCTGATACAGCTCAAATTCCACATCTGTTTCCTAACCTAGTCTTGCCAACTATCTTCTATGCACAACTGTCAACATACTGGCTACAGATAATGCCTACCTTCAATCTACCAACTCCACACACATTATTATCCAGCCATTCTACCTAGCAAGATTCTACATATTTTGTGCCAGAGTCTAGCTGGATGGGTCCACCTAGTTGTCCCTTCAGCAACATACTTCCCAAACCCAACACCTACTCCCTACTCAAAGCATTGACCAGGACATGCAACCTGCATATAAATCTAGCACTTTGTGTCTACCTGACTTCAATCCACCTAAGCTATACCCAAGGTTTAGGCCCAACTCAACTCACATATCCTGTATTCTGCCCCTTGCTCTTTCCACATCAGACACAAAACTGACAAAAGAAATCCACATGTCAGGATCTCATCACAAAAATGCAAACAATATGAAACATTGATCCAATATCATTACCTCTCAATCCCACTGATCCTAAAGAAATTTTCACCAATTACCTAGATGAACCCATGACACAGAAAATAAAAGAAGAATCATAAATTTCATCAAAGAATTCAATAACATTTAAAAAGATGCAAAAAAACAGTTCAGTAAACACAAACAACTTAGAGAAAATAAGTGCTTGAATAATGCCCAAGAAAAGACAAACATGTGGGTGATAGAAATGACAAAGATAATGTTTTATTTTAAAAGGAATTTAATAAAGAAATAGAATTATTCAAGAGAATTCAAACTGAAATTAAGATGGAATTTAAAACTTAATATCTCAGCTGATAAAATCAAGGGAAATTCTTACATATATAATGAATCAAGCTGAAGATATACTCTCAGGACTCCAAGAAAAATGTCTAGATGAAATAAAAGAAATACATGATAAAAGAGTAAAAACAGAGGAAAAGAATATGCAGAAAACATAAGACTGTGAAAAGAAAAAAAAATCTTTTAATTGTAGGTATATATTTAAGAGAACAGCCCCAGAACAATGGCATAGACCAGCTCTTCAACAAGATTAAAAAAAAAAAAAAAAAAACCTGCCCACACTAAGGAAAAACATACCTATACAGATATAAGAAGTCTACAGAGGACCAAACTAACAAGAAACTTCCCATATCATAACACAGTTAAAATACTGAGTGTTCAAATCAAAGAAAGAGTATTGGGTGCTGCAAGAGAAAAAATGTGAGCCACATATAAAGGAAAACTTATCAGAATAGCACAGCTGATTTCTTAATGGAAACTATAAAATCCAAAAGACCCTGAGAGTAATGTACTTCAAATTCTAAAAGACCATGAAGGCCAACTTAGATTAATGTACACAATAAAACAATCTGCCAGATTTGAAGGAGAAAAAAAATGTTTCCACGTCATAACCAGCCTAAAAAGAATTTATATCTGGAGTTTTATGCAGATCCACAACCCCCATTGTCTGGCTCCTGGTTTAACCTGCCTTCCCCAGGAGTCTTGAAGAAACCACGAGCATCCTGTTTCCCCCATGGAGGCCTGATGGGGCCCTACAAAGAACCAGCTTGAACTGCTGTCCAACCAATACTTTTCCAGTTGGGTCTGCCTGAGGCACAGCCAGTAGATTGATATCCTCTGCCTTCCCAAGGAGTTTTGCTTTATCAGGACCATCAAGCCAATATTAGGGAAACCCAAGTGGCTAAAGAACACAATCAACAAGAGCCAGGGCAATATGGCACCACAAGAGCCCAGCTATCCAACGACAGTACACCCTTGATATCCTAGTAGAATAGAAGCACAAGAAGATTATCTTGAATCAAATCTTATAAAGATGATAGAGGCCTTTAAAGAGGAAATTAATAAATCCCTTAACGATATACTGGAAACTACATTCAAACAGGTAGAGGCCTTTAAAGAGGAATCAAATAAGTATAAATAAGAAAATACAACCAGCAGGTGAGTATGTAAATAAAATTGCCCAAGCAATAAAGAAAACAAACTGAGGTAATCCTGGAAATGGAAAACATAGGAACGATAACAGGAACTATTCACAAGCATTACCAACAGAATACAAGAGATGGAAGGGGGACTCGCAGGCACACAAGATATGCTGGAAGAAATCAATATGTCAGTCAAAAATATGCTAAATCTAAAATGTTCATGACACAAAACATCCAGAGAATTGGGGACACTATGAAAAGTACAAACCTAAAAAAGGAGAGGATTGCCAGCTCAAAGTCCCAGAAAACCTCTTCAACAAAATCATAGAAGAAAAATTTCCTAACCTCAAGAAAGAAATGCCTATAAACATACAAGAAGCATACAAATAGATTGGACCAGAAAAGAAGATCCTCCAACCACATAATAATCAAAACACTAAATGTACAAAACAAACAAAAAATATTAAAAGTTGCAATGGGAAAAGACCAAGTAACATATAAAAAACCTATCAGAATTACACCTGAATTCTCAACAGACATTTTAAAAGCTAGAAAGGCCTGGGAAGATGTCTTGCAAAGCCTAAGAGACTACAGATGTCAGCCCAGACTATTCTACCCAGCAAAACTTTCAATCACCATCATGGAGAAAACAAGATATTCGATGACTAAAACATAAATTTGCCTCAGTGGGAGAAGATATACCTAGTCCTGTGGTGACTCTATATGCCAGGGGAGGTGACATTGGGGGGTGGGGGTGGAGAGAAGATCCCCCTTCTCAGAGAAGAGGAGGAGAAAATGGGGAAGAGTATGTGTGAGGGTGCACTGGGAGGAGAGAGGGCTAATATTTGGTTGTAAATTGAATATATAAATACTTTTTAAAACAAATTTATGTCCAACAGAAAAAACATAGATAGATAGATAGATAGATAGATAGATAAGGAAGCAATATTTTAGGATAAAGAGAGGAATAAATATAGCCAAGAATCTGTAGAAAGAAAACTAACAAAGTTATATGTTGCAGGAAATATTTAAAAAGAAGAAATATATCACATTCCTGCACTATGCCCTGGTTCTCTCATCTCAGTCAGGCTGGCTGGCCATGCACTGGCCAGCAATGGCCAACCTGCTTTCATCTTGTGGAGCTCTAAGTCAGAGCACCACGATCTCTCCACACAGCTCACTAGGTCTCCACTGGCAGGTCACTACCACACCAGCCCCATGCTTCAATACCCCTATGGCCTCTATGGTGCACATCTGGCAAACCCACACTTTGCCATTGTATCTTTCTCTCTGGATCCCAGATGAGCCACCGTGTGAAGGAAAACGCAACACAAACTTAGCTCAGAAACAATAGTAACTCAGTCTCTGGGCGCAACAACTAAAGCCTTATCAAAATCTGATTCCTCTGGTGGTGAATCCTTGTGGATCTGCCATGATACTAGGAGACTCTAGTAGTTACATCTTACCTACATGCTGTCCTGTTCTAAAAGACCCTCTCCCTCTCTTGCTTCCTCTCTTCCACTCTCCAATCTGGAAGTCCCTCCTACTCACCCATTGATTGGCTCCTTTATTCATTAGGAGATTGGTTCACAAGAAGTCACAGGTGTAACTCACTCCTTGTCTGAAGTCCTTCCCAGGAGAGCAGAATTAGCATCCAAATGCAAACATCCCCAGGGGTATCCACAACAGTTATAATAACTGAAACACAAAGTACAATTGAGAACATAAGCATCACCAAAAGTTAACAACACAATAACTGCAATCAACACATACCTTTTAATAATTTTAAATGTTTTTTTTTAGATTTTTTTGATATTTTATTTACATTTCAAATATTTCCCCCTTTCCAGATCTCCGCTTTGAAACCTCCCTATTCCCTCCCCCTTCTCCTTGCCTCTATGGGAGTATTCCCCCACCCACCCACTCTCATCTTCCCTCCTTGGCATTCTCCTAAACTGGGACATCTAACACCCTCAGGCCCAAGGGCCTCTCCTCCCCCTGATGGCTAACAAGACCCTCCTCTGCCACATATGTGGCCAGCACCATGGGTCCCTCCATGTGTATTCTTTGGTTGGTGATCCAGTCTCTGGGAGTTAATGGCCCCAATTATTCAACTAAAAGATACCGGCTGGCTGAATAGATTGCAAAATAAAATCCATCTATCTGTTGCTTACAAGAAAGTCATCTTGGGGTGAAAAGATGGAAAAAAGACTCCAGTCAAACAGACTAGGGAGTAAGGAGGTATTATTCTCTCAATATCTGACAAAATGGACTTCAAAAATAAAACTAACAGGAAGAAAGAAAAAAAATAAAAGAATGTTTTACCTTCTAAAGAAAGATAAAACCAAAAAGACATTACTATTCTAAATGGGCACCAAAATCTGCCTCACCAGTATCAGAAAAGTGTTCTATTGATTTTAAAACACGATTAATACCAACCCACTAGTAGGAGGTGAATAAATACTCCATTTTATCTAATAGCTGAGTCATTTGAATACAAGGGTACCAAAGAAACATCAGAATTAAATGGTATCATACATTAAATGAATTTAGATGATAGCTACAGAATATTTCATCCAAACATCAAAGAATACATAAGGAAATTTCTCTAAAAAAGACCACATCTTGGAAAAAACACTCAACAAATTCAGAAAGATTGAAATAACTTCAAATATCCTAACTATAATTCAATAAAATGTCACATAATGGACAAACTAATCTATAGCAAGAAGGCAAATCCATGGAGATTCAACAATCATTACTGAATGATGGATGAGTCAAGAGAAAATGAAAAAGAAAAAATTCTGAGAACCAAATAAAATTAAAAACAAAGCAAAATCTCTGGGACACATTAAAAACAGTCCTATGAGGTAAATTTGCAGCTTTAAGGTCCTATTATTTAAAAATCAGAAAGAGTACAAATAAATGACTTAATGCTGTAATTTTTAAAAATTGGGAAAACAAGAACTCAAACCAGATGGCAAAATATAATAAAAAGCTGGGCCAACTTTTTTTTCCATTTTACTTATTTCTTAAAATTTATTCTTCTCTCATACAATACATCAGAACACAGCCTCCCTTCCCTCCTCTTCTCCCTTCCACACCCTGTCCACCTCCCTACTCCCCCAGATCCACTGTTCCTCTGTTTCCCTTCAGAAAAGAGCAGGTCTCTCAGGGTTATCAACCAAACACAGCATAACAAGATACAATAAGAGTAGGCATAAAGCCTCATATAAAGATCAGACAAGGCAACCAGTAAGAGGAAAAGGATGCCAGTATCAGGCAAGAGTCAGAGATACTCTCACTCACATTGTTAAGAGTCCCACAAAACCACTAAGCTAATGACCACAAGCAAGTATGCAGGAGGCCTACAGTAGATCTATGTAGATCCCGTGCTTGCTGCTTCAGTCTCTGTGAACCCCTATGAGCCCTGTTTAGTTGATTCTGTGGGCCCTGTTCTCTTGGTGTCCTCCACCCTCCTGGCTCCTAGAATCCCCTCTTCTGCAGGGTTCCACTTAATGTTTTACTGTTGCTCCCTGTATCTGCTCCTATCAACTGATCGAGGAAGTCTCTTTCTGATGACTTTAGCAGTATATCATTAGAAATAATTTCATTGACATTTTTTATCAGTCTTATTTGACTCTACCCTACGTCTCTAAGCCATATAGTTTCTGGACCATCCAGGCAGTGTCTGGCATGGGTACTCTCTCGTGGCACGGGCCTCAATTTAGAATGGTCATTAGGGGCCACTCCCACAAGCTTTGAGCCACCATTGCCCCATACATCTTGCAGGCAGGGCAGGTTGTGGGTTGTAGGATTTGTATGTGAGTTGGTGCCCCATTCCCACTACTGGGAGCCTAGCCTAGTTACAAAAGATGACAAGTTGAGGCTTCATATCCCCCATTACTAGGAGTCCTCACTAAGATCACCCTCCACAGGTTCTAGGAAGTTTCCATTGCACTAGGTTTTCATATCAGCCCTAAATGCCCACCTAGTCCAGTCATCTCTCCCTGTACTTGTTCCCTTCATTCCTGGCTCTCCCACCTGATCCTGTTCCCATCCCCATCCACCCTGATCCACCTACGAAATCTGTTCCATTTTCCCTTCCTTGGGAGATCCAATGAATAGAAATAAAACAATGCAAAGAAATCATGAATCTAAGAACTGGGTCTTTAAGAAGATTAACAAGAGTAACAGACTCTTGACCCAACTAACCAAATGAAAGAGAGGACCCAAATTAATAATAATAATAATAATAATAATAATAATAATAATAATAAATGAACAGGGTAACATTACTGAAGACAACAAAGTTGTTCAGAATATTATAATGGAATATCTGTTAAAACCTGTGTTCTATTAAATTGGAAAGTCTAAAAGAAATGGGCAAATGTCTAAATTTAGCCAAACCATTGCAATGAACAAAGAAAAGATGAACCATATAACAAATAAGACTGAAATAGCATTAGAAACCTGTCTAGAAAAACAATAAAATAAAATATTAAAAATTTAAAATCCCAGGCCCAAATGGAGTCTCAACATATATTCACCAGAGTTTTCATAGAAACTCTACAATAATCCTTCCTAAACTAATAATTAAAAAGGACTTACCTCTGAGCAGTTATGTCACAGCCTAAATAAAAGGCAGACCCCTTTCTGACCTCCACCCTTCTCTCTTCTTTCTCTCTTTTCTCCCTTTGTCTCCATCCCCCTCTCAATAAACCTCTGCCACATGGAAAAAATAATTTAAAAAGAAAAGGAAAAACAGGAGCACTTCCAAACGCCTTCTCTGAAGCCGGTATCACTCTAACACCCAAACCAGGTAAAGAAACTAAAACAAGAAAAGAAAACTGCAGCTCAATATCTTTGATGATCATAGGTTTTAAAAATCCCCACAAAATACTTTTCCAACTGAATATAGACAGACAACAAAATGATTATTCACCATGATCTGGTTAGAGTCATCCCAGAAATGCAGGGATAGTCCAATAGGCACAAGTTGATAAATGTATTAAAGTCCATCATCAAATTTAAAGAAAAAAAAATCACATCATCATTGTCTTAGGGTTACTATTGAGGTAATCAAACACCATGACCAAAAACAACCTGGGCGGAAAGTGTTTACTTGGATTTCCACATAACTGTTCAGCACTGAAAGAATTCAGGACAGAAAACAAACAAGGCAGGGACCTGGAGACAGGAGCTGATGCAGAGGCTGTGAAAGGAGCTGCTTGCTGGCTTCCTCTCCATGGTTTGCTCAGTCTGCTTTCTTACAGAACCCAGAACCACCTATCCAGAAGTGTTCCCATACACAATGGTCTGGGCCTTCACTCACTGATCACTAATTTAGAAAATGTCCTACAAGTTTGTCTGCTTACATTCTGATCTTCTGGAGGCATTTTATCAATTGAGGTTAACCCTCTCAGATGATTATACTTTGTGTCAAATTGGCATCAAATTACCCATCACAATTATCTCAACTGATGCCGAAAAAGCTATTGACAAAATCTATTATGCCTTCATAATGCAAGTTATGGAAAGACTATGACTTTAGTCATCTCTGTGTCAGCATAATAAAAGCCACACATGAGAAAACCACAGCCATCATCCTAAATAAAGAAAAATTTAATGGAATTTTACTGAACTCAGGGATAAGACAATACTGCCCACTGGTCCCACTCTTTTCAGTATTTTGCTTAAAGCACTGGCTGGAGCAATTAGACAAGAGAAGGAAATTAAAATGATACAAATAGGAAAGAAGCCAAATCCAAATTTGTAGATAATATACATAGGAGATCTCAAAAATTCCTAGAAAGAACAGACAACTTCATTGGTGTGGCAAGATACAGAATCAAAGTGTAAAATTCAATATCTTTACTATATACCAACAAACATACAGAAAAAGAGACCCCATACACACTCCCATTCACAATAGCGAGAAAGAAAATAAAATATCTACTAATAAACTTAACTAAGGAGGTGAAAGACATTGACAATGAAAACTTTAAATCTATGAAGAAAGAAATAGAGAAGGACACCAGAAAATAGAAAGACATATGATGTTTACATGTTGGTAGAATTAAGATTGTGACAGTGCTCCAAAATTGGCAATATAGTTGGTCACAAAGAACATCTCAACAGATATGAATAAATAGAAATAACTCCTTTTATCCTATCAGACCACCATAGACTAAAGCTGGATTTCAACAACAGACACACCAGAAATCCTACACACTCACGGAAACTAAACAACTCTCTACTCGATGACCTTTGGGTCAGGAAATAAATAAAGAAATAAATTAAAGACCTTCTAAAATTTAATGAAAATGAAGGTACAACATAACCAAACTTATGGGAAACAATGAAAACAGTGCTAAGAGGAAAGTTCATAGCTCTCAGTGCCTCCATAAATAAATCCAGAAGTTCTCATACCAACAATTTAAAAGTATACCTGAAAGCTCTAGAAAAATAAAAGAAGCAAGCACACCAAAGAGGAGTAGAAGGAATAATCAAAACCAGGGCTGGCATCAATCAATTAAAAACAATATAAAGAAATAATGAAACTAAAAGCTGGTTTTTTGAAAAAAAAATCAACAAAATAGATAAACCCTTAGCCAAACTAACCAAAAGACAGAGAGATAGAATACCAATAAACAAAATCAGAAATGAAAAGAGAGATAACAACAGATGAGGAGGAAATTCAAAGAATCATTAGGTCTTGCTTCAAAAGCATGTACTCCACAAAATTGGAAAAACTTAATGAAATAGAATATTTTCTAGACAGATGCCACTTACTAAAGTTTAATCAAAACAGAGTAAACTATTTATACAGACTTATAAGACCTAAGAAATAGAAGGAGTCATTAAAAGTTTCCCAACCAAAATTAGACAAGACCAGATGGTTTTAGTAAAGAATTGTACCAAACTTTCAAAGAAGAGCTAATGCCAATATTCCTCAAACTATTATAAAAAGTAGAAACAGAAAGAACACTGCCAAATTCATTCTATGAGGCCACAGTCACCCTGATACCTAAACCACACAATGACTCAACAAAGAGAATTTCAGACCAATTTCTCTTCTGAACATTGATGTAAAAATGCTCAATAAAATATTTGCAAATGAAATTCAGGAACACATCAAAAATATCACATACCATGATCAAGTAGGCTTCATCCCAGGAATGCAGGGATGGTTCAATATACTAAAATCCATCGAACAAACTAAAATCCATATAAACAAACTGAAAGATAAAAATCACATGGTCATCTCATTAGATGTTGAAAACACTTGGACAAAATCCAACATCACTTCATGTTAAAAATGTCAAAGCACATACCTAAACATAATGAAACAATGTACCAATAGCCAATAGCCAACATCAAACTGATGGAGAGTGCTGGGGTTGGAGAGTTGCTCCACAAACCATATAAACATCTATCTCAGTCAGAAAGGATGGTTTACTGAGCTCATAGTCTAATACTGATCAGGTCAGGGACATGGTTCATACTTCAGGAGCTGAAGCTATGACAATGAACATCTATCTTTGTCAGCTTGAGAAGGAAAGAACCACAAAGAACACAAAGAGTTCATAAGCATGTGCAGGAAAGAGTTCCCAGTAGTCAGTTTTGACTCAAGCCATTTTAGACATAACAATTCATATTGACCTTTAACTTAATGTGTCCTACATAAAGCTTTGTGGAATTTCTTAAAATTAACAAACTTCATACAGAGCACAATAGGGAATATGGTCATCATGAATGACCTTGCTCTGAGTCAAGTTATTTTTCTGTGACAATGACCGGTAGGTACATTACAGCAACAATATGAAATAACTGGTGGTCATGGAACAAAATGGCTACAGCTGTGATGAAGATGCAGGGAGACCTCAACAGAAGAAACTTAAAGCAATTCCTCTAAAATCAGGGGCAAAACAAGAATGCCCACTCTCTAACTATCTTTCAATATAATACTTGCAGTTATAGCTAGAACAATAAGACAACAAAAAGATATCAAGGGGATACAAACTGGAAAGGAAAATTTCAAAGTGTCACTAGTCCCAGATGATATGATAGTATACATAAGTGACCCCAAAAATTCTTCCAGAGAATTCCTACAGCTGATAAACACATTCAGCAAAGTGTCTGGATGCAAAATCAACTCAAAGAAATTAGTAGCCTTTCCTTATACAAATGTTAAATGTGCAGAGAAAGAAATTAGGGAAACAACACCCATTATAATAGCCACAAATAACATAAAATATCTTGGTATAACTCTAACCAAGCAAGTGAAAAACTTATATGACAAAACTTCAAGTTTCTGAAGAAAGAAATGGAGGACTATATCAGAAGATGGAAAGATCTCCCATGCTCATGGATAGGTAAGATTAACATAATGAAAATGGCCATCTTATCAACAGCAATTTACAGACTCAATGCAATCCCCATGAAAATTCCAACACAATTGTTTATAGATGTTAAAAGAGTAATTCTCAACTTCATATGGAAAAACAAAAAAGCCATGATGGCTAAAACAATCCTGAACAATAAAAGAACTTCTGGAGGTATCACCATCCCTGACCTCAAGCTGTACCTACAGAGCAATAGTAATAAAAACTGCATGGCATTGGTATAGAAACAAACAATTTAATCTATGGAATCAAATGAAAGAACCTGAAATAAACCCTCACTTGATTTTTGACAAAGAAGGCATAACCATACAATGGAATACAGAAAGCATCTTCAACAAATGGTGATAATCTAACTGGATGTCTGAACGCAGAAAAATGCAAATCACTCTATATCTATCACCCTGCACAAAACTTGAATCCAAGTGGATCAAAGACCTCAACATAAAACTGGATACACTAAATCTCATATAACAGTAAGTGGAGAATATCCTTGAACTCATTCCTACAGAAGACAACTTCCTGAACAAAACACCAATGACTCAGGCTCTAAGATCAACAATTAATAAGTGAGACCTTGTGAAACTTAAAAGCTTCTGTAAGGCAAAGGACACTGTCAATAAAACAAAACAGCAGCCTATAGACTTTGAAAAGATCTTCACCAGCCCTACATCTGACAGAGGACTAATATCCAAAATTTAAAAAGTACTTAAGTTAGACACCAGCAACCCAATTTAAAAATGGAGTACAGGGCTAAACAGAATTCTCAACAGAGTAATCTCAAAGGCCCAAGTAGCACTTAAATGTTCAACATTCTTAGTCATCAGGGAAATGCTAATCAAAACAACTCTGAGATTCCATCTTACACACATCAGAATGGCTAAGACCAAAAACTCAAGTGATAACACATGCTGGTGAGGATGTGGAGCACAGGGAACACTCCTCCATTGCTGGTGGGAGTGCAAAGTTGTACAACCGCTTTGGAAATCAATTTGGTGGTTTTGCAGAAAACTGGGAATAGTTCCACATCAAGACCCAGCTATACCACTCCTGGGCTTATACCCAAAAGATGCCACTATACTACCAGGATACTTTTACAACTATGTTCTTAGCAGCTTTATCTGTAACAGCCAGAAACTGGAAGCAACCTAGATGTCCCTCTGAAAGAATGGATAAAGAAAGTTCAAAACAAAGACATCATAAATTTTGCAGGCAAATGGATGGAACCAGAAAATATCATCCTGACTCAAAAGGACATGTATTTTATGTAATCACTTATAAGTTTATATTAGTCATACAATACAGATACCCATGCTACACTCCCCAGATCCAAAGAAGCTAAACAAGAAGGAAGGCACAAGTGAGGATGCTCAAGTCTCTCTTAGAAGGGTGAATAAAATAGCTGTAGGAAGCAGATGGAGGGAGAGAAATGGGTGAGAGAAGAGATGGGATTGGAAAGGAATGGGGAGAGGTGTGGGAAAAGACGGGAGAATGAATGAAAATCTGTACCTGCCTGGGGGGAGTGAGGGCTGAATCTCTAGGATGTCCTAGAGACCTGGGATAGGGGAGGCTCCCAAAAATCAATAGGGGTTACCTTAATTGAGACTCACAATAGTAGATATTTGGAACCTAAAGAGGCTACCTCCTGTAACTAGGCAGGAATCCCAGTGGAGCAATAGGGACGTCAACCCACCCACAAAACTTTTGACCCAAAATTTATCCAGTCTACAAGAAATGCAGGGACAGGGGATGGAGCAGAGACTGAGGGAATAGCTAAGTAATAACTGACCCAACTTGAGACCCATCCCAGGTGCAATTTTAATGATACTCTGTTATTCTTGCAGACAGGACCCTAGCATAATTGTCCTCTGAGAGGCTGCACCGAGCAGCTGACTAGAATGAATGTAGGGACCCACAGCCAAATATGGGATTGAGCTTGGGTACTCTTATGGAAGAGCAAGGATTAGTATTAAGAGTCCCAAAGGAGATAGAAACCCCACAGGAAGCCCAACAGAGACAACAAACCTGGACTCCTGGGAGCTCTCAGAAACTGAGAGCATACACAGGATGGACTGAGGCCACCTACAAGTATGTAGCAGATGTGCAGCTCAGTCTTCATGTGAGTCCTGAACACCTGGAGTGGAGGCTAATCCTAAACCTGTTGACAGTCTATGGAATATGTTCCCCTAGCTGGGCTGCCTTGTCAGGCCTCAGTGGGAGAGGATGGGCTTAGCCTGGCAGAGACTTGATGTGCCAGGGTGGGAGATACTCAAGACAGGTCTCTACCTGCTCATAGCAGAAGTGGGGGGGGGGGAGGGGAGGGGGTATAGGGAAGGGGGGACTGGGAGGGGGCAACGACTGGGATGTAAAGTGAATGAATGAATGTATAAATAATAAATTAATAAATAAATATTATGAAAATGATCATTCTACCAAAAGCCATATACAAATTCAATGCAATCTCAACCAAAACCCACATCTTACTCTTCACAAAAATATAAAACAAACCATCTTAAAATTCATATAGAACCACTAAAGACCCTGAGTTAGCCAAACAATCCTAAGCAAAAAGAGTAGTACTGGAGGAATTACCAATCCCAATCTTAGGATATAATAGAACCATAGTAATAAAAACAGCATGGCTCTGGCATAAAATAAACTTGTATATTAATGGAGCAAAACTGAAGACCCAAACGTAAGTATGCATAACTGCATACATCTATCATTTGACAAAGAAGATGAAGACACACACTGGAGAAAAGACGGTGTCTTTGGCATATAGTGCTGAGAAAACAGGATGTCCACATGTAGAAGAATGAAATTAGAACCATTTTTTTCACCTTTCATTTAAAAAGAAGAAATGATATCCTTAAAAATGGACCTAGGAAATCAATCTTTTAACATCTGACACAATAGACATAAAGTCAAAAGCAGTGAGAATTAAATAAAAAGCTGTTTTATGATAATAAATGGAACAACACATTAAGAGACATAATGATTCTAAATATGTTCAAACACAAGTGCTCTATATTTCATAAAACATACTAGTCAGTGTAATATCACATAACTAGCACAATAGTAGCAGTTGCATTTAATACCATAATCTCATAAATTGGTCAGTTTTTCCAACAACAAATAAACAGAAAACTATGAGACTAGAATGACATCAAATGGACTTAATACCCCCCTACAGAGTATTTTATCTGAATGCTGTAGGAGACATGTTCTTCTTAGTAACCCATAAAACTTTCTCCCAAATAGATCATCTTGTAGGACACAAAGCAAGTCTTCACAAATACAGAAAAAAATAAAATAATTCCTTAAATCCTATCACACTGAAATAATAACATATTAATAACAAGAGAAGCCCTAGAGCACAGACAACCTTGTGGAGATTAAACAACACATTATCGAATAACCAACAGGTTTTTGAAGAAACCAAAAAGCACTTTCTCTTAAGTACTATAATTAAATGAAAATGCAACATACCAAAACCTATGGACTGTAGTACATGCAATCTTCAATAGACTCCCACCACTCCTAGAAATGGCAAGAGAGGCATTTCTCAGGTAAAGATTTTCAAAGTCATGGAGAATTTCCTTTTCGCACCACACCCCATGTATCAACTTGTCTACACATAATTTGAAGAATCTTTTAAAATGTTATTAATTGTTAGAGAACTTCATACATTGTCTTTTGAACATATTCATCCCCTCTTATTCCTCTTCCCAGGTCTGTTTCTCATTTCATACCTGCCCAACTATTCTGTCTTCATGTTTTACCCCATCAGTTCCCATGAGTGCTGCCTATTAACTCACAACTTTGTGACTAGCCCCTAGAACATGTAGGTCCTAGCAAGGGTCGCACTTCTAAAGAAAGCAAGCTCTCTTGTTCTTGGCAACTATCAATTAGCAACAGTTCCACAGTTAGATAAGACTTCAAGCACATGCCCTGTATATGTGTGGAGATTTTGGTCTGGATTGAACTTGTGTGAGTTGTCACACCACTGTAAATCCATATGTACAATTGCCCTACAGGAAAACTGTTTGCTTGTATTCATCCACCACCTCTGGTTCTTACAGTCATTCTTCCCCTTTTTCTCTGCTAGTGGACTATAAACTGATAACTACGATCTGAAAATCAGTGTGGAGAATACTCAAAAAGATAAAAATATATCTACCACATAGTCCAGGTCTGTCAATCTTGGTCATGGACCCAAAGGACTCTATACATCCTATGGAGGATGTCTGCTCATCCATGGTCATTGATGCTCTATTCAAAATATCCAGTAAGTGAAAACAGCCAAAATGCCCATCAGTTAATGAATAGGTAATAAAAATATAGGATATTTATACAATAAAATATTATCAGCTGTTTAGAATGTGCTCATGAAAATGAATGGAGCTGGAAATGATCTTTGTATGTAAAGTAATTCAGATCCAAGTTATGCTTGGATGTACACACACTTTTACTGGAATAAAAATAATCTGCTAATTTAGAAGCAAATGAATAATAAGGAAAATCTGCCAGATATTTTCATGATTTATAAGTCAAGGTCAAGTCATTTAATTTGTGTGTGTGCGTTCATGCGTGTGTGTGTGTGTGTGTGTATGTATGGTATTAGAGGAAGAGCAATTATAAAAATTAAATATTTACCTGTAATTCTATGATCAAGGTGAGACTATCCCATCCTTAGCCTATACATTGAGCTCATGCAAATACCACCTCTTTTCCATCTTTTCCTATAAGAAATGATGGAAATATATGAGGATTGATAAAAATATTTCATTGGGTTTTGGTGGAATTGTTTTGGTTTTTGAGACAAGGTCTCACTCTGTAGCCTAAACTCACCTCAAGATTGTGATTCTCCTGTGTGCCACCAGCCAAGTGCTGAGATTCTAGGCTTGCGCCTCCTGTCATTGCTTTTTTTGTTTTTTCGAGACAGGGTTTCTCTGTGTAGCCCTGGCTGTCCTGGAACTCACTCTGTAGACCAGGCTGGCCTCGAACTCAGAAATCCACCTGCCTCTGCCTCTCAAGTGCTGGGACTAAAGGCATGTGCCACCACTGCCCGGGAAATGAAGCCACTTCGTTGGCCGGGAATTGAACCTGGGTCAACTGCTTGGAAGGCAGCTATGCTCACCACTATACCACCAACGCAGCACATTGCTTTAAGATTATATTTTCACTTGAAATGTTAGCATATGGACCGTTATACAAAGAGCTAAATGCATCTACAAATAAATCACTAAATATAGAATGTTTTTCCAAGTAATTTTATTTTCATCCTTTGCCTTCATACGTATCCACAGGAAAACAGGAAATAATTTGAAATGCTATAAAGTTAATTGTGGTATAAGTTTTTTGAAGACCACAAAGTTAGAAGCTAATACAATTAGCATCAATTGTTAGTTAAATTTTCCTTTTATTTAACGGAAAGAAATATTAACAAATAAAGAAAATAGATGCAATAATTGATATTAAGGTAATATACAAAACTGAACACTTCATTTTATTTCTGATAACTTCATTGTATCTATATCAGATAAAATTCTCAGTCATAACTAAATTTTCCTCACATCAAATTTGCTGTTTTATTATTAACAACAAAAAAGTGTATCTTTTTTTCTATCAAAAATCAGCTTCTTGGTTACAATATTACCACTTAACCTAGTTTCCTATCATTTATTTCATGGAAAGGTAGGCTGAAGACAATCCAAATCTGAAGTTTAGTTACAGATGAGATTTGAAGAATAAAGCCAAAGGTACTCTTAAAAAAAAAAACTATTAGTATAAAATATACTAATAGTTGACATAAGATCATTAAATTGATCCATAAGTGTCTGCTATCGATTAGCTTGAGTTAGATCAAAGCTGTAAACATAGGTCCTAAAGCTATGGAACTGCTGAAGAAATGGTAGAAAAATTAAATTATAAAATGTATAGGAAAATGGGTGTAACTGTATAAAATTATTCTACATGAGGTAACCCATGCCCAGAAAAACGAGCTACACATTCTCTCATATGTGCACATGACAGCTTCGAATGTTCACTCTTGAGTGTTTAACTTGGAGCAAATTTGGAATCCAGGAAACTAGAAAGAGCCACAGATGGTGGATGCTTTAAGGAAAGGGGGCTAGTAGAATATGAGTGTAACAACAACAACAAAAAAGGACAAGAAATACTATGGAGGGGGATGGTTAAGCAAGAAGGGGGCATGGATTAGCAGAGTCAAGGTGTGTGAGGAAAAATCAACCAAAAGGAAGGAAATAAGACAGAAATCTACTCCCTTACACACATACGAAAAACAGTTTTAGCCCTACCACTCAGAACACCCAAAACATGATAGACTATTGTCGTTGCTCTTGGTGTCCCACAAGAAACAGACAGTAAGACACTATTCATCCTGTTGTGGTTTGAATGAGAAGGCCCCCACAGTCTCATATAGTCGAGTCATTGACCCCAGGTGATGGAACTTTTGGGGAAGGATTAAGTGGTATGACCTTGTTAGAGGAAGTAAGTTTAACTAGGAAAGTAGGGCTTAATTGGAAATCCCACTAGGAGCTTTGGAAGTCAATACTGATGAGAGCAATGTAGAATAGGAAGGCCAGCTCAAGAGGCGTCTGAGAGGAACAATATCATCAACTACACTATATACCATTCGTGTGATATTTTGACAAAGAATATGGCTACTTCTGCCATTGTCCTAAAAATCTGACTGGGTCAAAATTGAAAAGTATTGAATTGATTTTCTTCCCAGAGCTTTCAGGACAGTCTGAAATTGGTTCTGTTGCATGGTTATTAGTAAGCATCCTTGGGAAGATGTAAGATGAAAAGACCAAGCAGGGCAAAAAGAAATTTAAAAATGTGCCTTATCACCAGGTCTATAAATAGACTGCTTTGCGGGTATCTATCTTCTCACCCTATCTCCGTTCTCCAGAGATGCTACTGAACCTTGTACTGCATCCAGGTTTCTCCCTCTCTGTGGACTCTCCAAGCCCTCTTTTCCAGTCCATCCTCATTCTTTTGTGTCAAACCCCAATACCTAGAAACACTTTTTAATCTGTGAGCTCCCACACCCAGTGGTCACACCTGACAGGGACGCAGGTAAATGCTTCACACTATCCTTCCTATCCTCCATTACAGTCTTGCTATTCTCAACCTCAGCTCCAGTGCAATCTACTTAAGTTAAATCAACATCCCTTATGCAATTTAAACTGACCTATAACCCTTAGTGAAATGAAAGAAGTACATAAAGAAATCTAGTAACAATAAAAAGCCCAGAGCTGGATGAATTCAGTGAAGAATTCTACCACATATTCCAAGAAAAGGTAATGCCAATATTCCTTAAAGTATTCTGCAAAATAGAAGCTAAAGAAATATTGCCCAATTCTTTTTACAAGGCCACAAATATCCTGATGCTTAAACCATGCAAAGACCCAACAAAGCAAGAAAATTACATATCAATTTTCCTTATAAACATGAATGCAAAAATTCTCAATACAATATTTGTAAACTGAATCCGAGAATACAACACAAAGATTATCCAACCTGATAAAGTATTCCTCATCCCAAAGATGCAGGGATGGTTTAACATACATAATCAATAAAAGTAAACCACCACGTAAACACACTGAAGGAGAAAAGTCCCCATGATCATCTCCTTAGATACAGAAAGGCCTTTGACGAATCCAACATCCCTTCCCGTTAAAAGTAGTGGAGAGGCTAAGGATACAAGGGGCATAATATATCAACATAATAAAGGCGATTTACAGCAAGCCTATGGTCAACATCAACCTAAATGGAGAGAAACTCAATCCCACTAAAATCAGGAATAGAGCCAAGTTGTCCACTCTCTCCATACCTATTCAAAATAGTACTTCAAGTCTTATCTAGAACAATAAGACAATGAAAGGAGATCAAGGGGATACAGATGGGAAAGGAAGAAGTCAAAGTATCTTTATTTTCAGATTATATGATAATGATAATTAAATGACCCTTAATATTTCTACCAGGGAACTCCTACAGTTGAAAAACACTTTCAGCAAGTACTTGGATACAAAACTAGCTCACTAAAATCAGTAGCTCTCGCATATACAAAAGACAAATGACCTAAGAAAGAAATCAATACCTTTCACAATAGCCTTAAAAAAAAAAAGCCTGTGATAATTCTGGCCAAGAAAATGAAAGACTGTATAATAAAATCCTTAAGATACCAGAGAAAGACATTAAAGAAAATATCAGAAAATGGAAATATCATCCATTGTCATGGGTCAGTAGGATTAATGGTGAAAATGCCCATCTCACTAATTTTATAAGTTACATCATTTATATTTTGGTAACGAGTTTCTTTTACGTTTTTCTGCAAGTTTTCTTAAATTTCAGATCTAATCTTTCATTGTCATTTCATTATCCTTTCCAAAGAGCATTGATCATGTTACTGTTTTCAGAACATTCAATAATCACAGATTAGAACTATATCACTTCATAGCTAGAAAGTGTCAAATGTCAAAATGATTAAATATGTGACAATCCTTAAAAATGAAGCTAAGTTTTACATAACTGAAGTCCAAAATCATTATTCTCAATAATGAAATTTAATTGTCTTGTAGTAACGTAACTGATTTTTAGCCTAAAAATAATTACACAAAACATTGTATTTTCTTTCTCTGCAGGGCATTAATTAGTTTGCTTCTGTTAACAAATTCATTTCATCTTTACTGATTATCAATACATGTTTTTTCAAATAGGCTAGATATTTATTGATTTTTCTCATTAAAATAATGAGCTAAATAAAATTATTGACATCCAATTACATACTTGTCTGAATCATATCTTAACTGTTAGAAAAACTATGCTTTAAAGTTAATGGTAATTCCATTTAGAAGCAACTATTGTACTGAATTTTATGATAAATATAAGGTTGCCCAAATTGCCTTTGTTGTTGATTAAAAAAAAAAACAAAGTCCAGAGGTCAGGTCTTTCCTTTTGCCTAATGGTGGTTAGTGGTGATATTCCCTAAACTTTTCTCACTCTAATTCTCTTGCAATCCTGTTTTTTAGAATTTATCTTTGATATATATCCACTTACACACACACACACACACACACACATGCATGCACACACAGAGCACAACATACAATCTGAACACATATATCAACCTAAAAATAACTCTAAGACAAAGGGGAAGGACTTAATATTTGATAGTGCTGAATTTCCTAATTGTATTTTATTAATGGTTTTAAAATGGGAAACTATTATATATAGATAGGAAAGATGACATGTTTATGAAAGAAAATATACAACCCATACTTTGTTTCTAGTTACTAAAGTTGCTACAAGCTGAAGTGAACAATGATGGTTAAAGTATGAATGGCTGTTAAAGGTTACAGACACTTCCTATGGTGTTTTATGATAATGTGTGTATATGCAGGGTTATCATTTAGCAACCTACTGTCTACTTGTTTTTATTACTAATATTTAAGCTTACTTTTTCTTTCCTGGGGTAGGAGCTATTTCCATTTAAAACAATGATGAACACATTAAAGAAACAAGTACTTACTATCTTATATCTCTACTTATTTGTTTGTTTATTTATTTATTTATTTATTTATTTGATGAAGTATAGAGTATTCACCATGATGTACATTTGAAAGTCAGAGGACAATTTGCTAAGGTCCATTCTCCTCTTGCAAAATGTGGAGGTGGGATCCAACTTGGTAGCTAGTCCCTTTACTTGAAGAGCCATTTATTTTTCTGTTCTCCTTATTAATAGTACACTGTATACATTTAAAAAGAAATAAAATTGAAGATCAAGTTTGGGGATGAGACAGCCCAGAGGGCCAGGGGAATGAATGGAAATATGCAGCTGCAGGGCTGTGGGGCTGTAGGGGGAACCTCTAGAAAGTCCCAGAACCTAGAATGTGAGAGATTTCCAGTACCCAAAGGGGATGACCTTAGCCAAAATGCCCAACAGTGGGGAGATGGAACCTAAAGAGACCACCTCCAGTAGATAGAGTCCCAAGTTAAGGGATGGGGCACCCACCCATGTCAAAATTTTTTGACCCAGAATTGTTCTTGTCTAAAGAAAATGCAGGGATGAAAATGGAGCAGAGACTGAAGGAAAGGCCATCCGGTGACTGGCCCAACTTGGGATCCATCCCATACCAAGTCACCAAACCCTGACGCTATTACTGATGCCATGTTGTGTTTGTAGACAGGAGGCTACCATGGCTGGTTTCTGAGAGAATCTACCAGCAACTGGCTGATACATGTGCAGATACTTACAGCCAACCACTGGACTGAGGTCGGGGACCCCAATGGAAGTGCTAAGGGAAGGATTGAAGGAGCTGAGGGGATTGCAACCCCACAGAAAGAACAACAGTATCCACTAACTCAGACCCCTCAAGCTTCCAGACTAAGCCACCAACCAAAGAGTAAACATGGACTGTTCCATGGCCCCTGGCATACATGTCACAGAAGACTACCTTGTCTGGCTTCAGTGGGAGAGGATGTGCCTAATCCTGTAGAGACTTGATGTCCCAAGGAAGGGGGATGCAGGGAGGGAGGGTAAGGTGGGGTAGGAGGGTTTGGGGTGGGTAGCATCTTCTCAGAGGCAAAGGGGATGGAGGATGGGATGAAGAATTCTGGGATGGGGACCAAGAAGGGAGGCAACATTTGGAATGTAAATAAATAAAATAATTTAATAAAAAATAAATAAGTAAATAGAAATAAAAATTAAGACAATAGATATTTTGCTTACAAATAGGTCATGAGTAGCAATATTTGTATAATAATAGATGTGTTTTGTAACAATCAGAGAATTACACAGAAAATAAAACAAGTTTTCTCCCATACAGTAATATACTGTTGGATTTACCTTCTTTCTTTGTATAGCAAAGACAGGCTGGAGGAGGTGAGAGAGAACTGTTGTTAGTATGGGTTACAAAATGGTACTTTCAGATGGAAAGTTGATGCATGAAATAGCCCACAGTGTGAAAAAGTTGGCACTAATAACTCCTGGTGCCCCTGTGTCAAAAATCCTCAGCTACTAAAGACCTTAGCTAACCAGTGCTTCCCACAGTGTATTACGTGAAGTTTTCCCTGGGCATTGGTAATTCTAGCTCAAAGTGTGTGTGTGTGTGTGTGTGTGTGTGTGTGTGTGTGTGTGTGTGTATGTGTGTGTGTGTTCTTCTCTATTTTTATAGTGAAGAATAAAAACAATTGACAAAAGTCAAAGAAGGATTTCCCCTATGGTTTTATTCTGATGAAGTTTTAATAATATACTATGGGCAGATAAAAAATTTAAAGCCATGAGTTTGAAGGAATGTAGAGAAAGAATATGAGAAATTTGAAGAGAGGTCAGGAAGGAAGAAATTCTGTGATTAAAGTATAATTTCCTAAGTTAAAAAAAGATTAAGAAAAAGAATTCAAAGCTTTTGATTCTAAATTAATCCTTGTGATAACTTCACCACATTCTAAAACCATAAGACAATGTTCTATGTAGTTATATGAAAAAGCACACACAAGAAAGAAAAGTTCTAAAGTATATTTAATGCTAGTCTAGATATAACTCCAATACATGCCCTTTGCTCTTCTGTAAACCAAAGACCTCAAATGGTTTCTATAGCCCCTCCTTTACCGTGCTCTGGCATTTATGATTTCTGAACGATCAAGCCAGGTGCACTGAGAAGCCCTCAAATATGCCACAGTAGCACTAATCAGTAATAAAACTAGAAAGTAAATTATTTGCTGAAATTATCTCGTTGTGTGGCACTGATTGTTTTTAGCATCGTAGGCATAGGTTAATACAAGTCTTTATGTGTAGATGTGTATAGAGTGAAATATTGTTATCTCTCAACTTCGTGGCTTTACTTACTTGTCTGATGATTTGATTTGCTTGAGCTTATAAAAGTGTTGTTTCCTGTGTTTGAGAATCCCGTAAATAAACATTTATCCACAAAACTAGCAGTTTAGCTTTAACATTCAAAGATGCAATCTTAATCAATACAGCCAAATAAAAATATCAACAGATTATTAAATCTGACATGGTATCAGAGAGGAGATGTGTTCTGCCTATCAAATATACTAATTGATTGGGAGTTAACATGGTATGCCAAATCTTTCACTGAGGTTCAATTAGCTGCAGAAATTATAGAAAAATGTTTAATATTATTTTAGATGTTGGTTTTCTGGACATTACCTGCAGTATATCTACTTTCAGGATAAAAAAAATACCTATCTTTACAAAAATGTGGAGGGACATTGTCAATTGATGATTCACATTTCAGCTCTGGGCTGCTTGTGCCTAATGGTGGACTATCAGAACCCTCCAAATTCTGCTGTCTAATCTGGTTCAAAGATGGCTCTTGATACTAAATCACAAGCTTTATAATTGAAGCATAACTTTGTTGTGGGTGGGTGGCTCTAGGACCCCCTCCTTAACAAACTGCACACACAATAAAGTTTTATGTGTGAAATGGTGTGGCACTGGCACTTAACCTTGGACATCCTTCTGTAAAGTCAATTCTGTTGGCAGCCACTCTCTACACTCAACACAATGGAGATGCTAGGTGAATCATTGTTGCAGGTTATGAGTTGGAGAACAATGATTAAACTTCTGTGTCTGTGTTTAGTACCAATTCAACTTTTCCAAATTTTCTCATTTTTGGTTTGTAGAATCTCTAAATTCAGAACCTACAGACATAAAGGAAGAGAAGGAGACAGAACTGGGGTATCGTTTGTGGGTACACTAACCAAAGCTAAGAATGTATGGAAAAGTCTTATGGAAGCTCATTAGTCAGTAAGCCAACGTGAAAATATACTCTTTACTGTAAGGGACAAAAGGTCAAATGACGCTACCCTGCATGGGTGAATGTTGCCACTCCCAAAAGATATGGATTATTACATGAAAACTACATTGCAAAGCATGAGATACTTCCCTATGAATTGTTTACCAAGATGGTCCCTGAGGTCTCCAAACAACACCACCTATTGCCATTGCCCTTGCTTACCGAGCATAACTACACGGTAAGACCTTTTTAAAGATATCACACACTTGCATTGCAGGACATAGAGCAGTGGTTCTCACTACTCAAGACCCCTGAAGACCCCTGGGGGAGGGGGGCAGATGACCCTTCCCATATGAAGTAGCAACAAAAATAATTTTATTGCTGAAGGTCACCACAACATGAGTAACTATATTAAAGGGTTGCAGCTTTACAGAGGTTGAGAATCACTGACACAGAGAAATCAATATCAAAACAACCAGAATTTTTTCTCCCAGTTAGGTATCATTCATAGCACGTGAATGCACTATGAAGATCATTGAATACGCAAAAATATCAATGGGATTATCTGGCACTTGACCCTGCATAGTGTAACACTAATCTGAAAAATGAGGTGTGTCCAGTGTGCAGTAGCAAAATTATTATTAAAGGGGAACTAAACTGCTTTCTGGTTGGATATGAGTCCTACTTTATGGAAATAATGTCACACCTGCTAATGTAATCATCCCCATGGTTAGGGAGTGTTGGAGGCCCTAGTGTACAACTATTGTTTGCTGAATGTTCATGTCATCAAATTATTTTCTAAATATTTATTTTTATTCTTATAGATCTGGGCTGCTCTCAACACTGGTCAAAGAAGTGTCTTCATGGCCCGGAGAACGGTCAATGCAGAGATACATAGATGTTCAAGGTAGTTAGAAAAGCCCTAAATGGGATTCTTTTACCAAACTCGTCCTCCCAAGGCTCAGTAGTCACTGAAGAAGAGGAAGATAGAAGAATGTAAAAGATGAAGAAGTACTGTGAAAAGCAAAATGCCAAGTTCTAGCTTTGCCATGGTGCAAGATGTGCATGTAATCGTGCAATCGATATCTTCTGAAAGAAGGAGAATCATTCTCTTCTTGAGGGTTTCTCCCACTCCAATGGATGGTACTGCATCCTGTATGGGCATCACTAATTGGACTTAGTATGTAGTCAAAAAATAAGAAAGGAGAATAGGAAGGAGGAGGAGCAAGGGGAGGACGAGAAGAAATTGAGAGGTAAAATGTTGAAAGGGTGTGGGAAGGATTGGCAGGGGGAAATGGGAGCGTGAAAATGATATTTTATTGTATACATGTATGATACTCTAAAGAATAAAGATTATTTAAGAAAACATGATCAAAACAAAAATAAGTACATGGCATTCAAATATCAACTCTTAGGATACAGCATCTTCTAGAGTTTTTAAAGATTAAAAAGCACAAACATTTGTGTGCCAATCATGAAAACAGAAATTGTTTTACTTTAATTGAGTCAAACATGTCTTTATTGTCAAGTCTCATGCAACTGTAACTTATATCTCAAAATTTCTGTCAGTGTCTTTGAAAATGATTAATTACTTTTCCTATTTTGTGTATATTTTGAAACATTCATTAAGTACTACATTTAGTGAGAGAATTAAATCACATTTAATATTTGAGGCCAAATGGAAGGAAATGGCTTAATAATTGTCAATTACAATAGTGACTATTAAAATTGTGTATGGTAATAACAGCTAAAAAAAGGTAAATACAAACACTCCTTAAAATAGATTTTCCGCATAGATATTTTTATAATTTTGATATCACATCCTAATATTATGAAGAATTATAATTCTTAGCTGGGGAAATTTTATGAAGAATTATTTACAAAAGACTGAATGGACTTGATTCAATAGCAAAGAAAGATAAAGACACAAACTGGTGGTATTGACACTGTCAATTGCTTTTTTCTTGCTTTTATTCCCTTGGCATGACTGCTTTTAAACAGGCAAATGGTGTTGCTGTCAATGTAACAACAGTATCTTTTATAGTTCCTTAAGGCACATCAATAGTTTTCTTTATTTAGTTTCAATACCGCACACACAAAAATCACTTATAGGTCTTTTCAAAATACCTGCTAATGGCCTTAATCATGTTTTTATTTTCGTATTTTTGATCATCTTCAAATTTTGTTTCAACCTTGTTTAAAATTATCCCTGCTTCCATATTTAAGTTGTTTACCTTTAACCCCTCTTCTTATTTATTCCTCTTCTGAATTACTATACTGAAATCAGCCACGTGCCCAGGAAAACTAAACTATACCAATGATCTCATTACTGCTGAACATTTATGACACAATTTTATTTCCAAATAAGAATCTTACTTTAGATTTTAGTATTGTAATTCCTCTAATGATCATTACATATCAGGCAAAGATTTAAAGCCCTAGTGTAAATAAAATTTTTGGTAGACAAACTAGGTGCATATTCATAACATTGAACACAGTCAGTGTAGCCTGACCTCCATGTACTTTAAGGCAAATTATGAGTCAGTCCTGAGACTGGCGAGTTTGAGGAAATGAATGTGACCTTGGGAATTATGTTCCACAAATATAAACACTTTCTTTAATGTATTTTCCCTTCGGAGTTGAAAACAGATTATTTTCTCTCTGCAATCTGCTAAGCCACAAGTTCCTATTTGTCCATCTGTACTAGAACTATTCTGCATTTGGAAATGAATTTTATTTCTTTTTTGTTTCAGACACTAAATTAATGTTTTACCAAATCCTTAGAGACCGTTTATGAACAGTGGAAATTTGGGGGTTGGGGGACATGTAAGGAAAATTATGAAAGTAATTGACTCACGAAAACTGAATGTTCACAAATGTCACACCGAAAATATTAGTGACAGCTAAACCATAAAGGATCAGAGAGAGTTGTGAGCAGGCATGAAACAAGTCTCTGTACTTCAAATTGTTAAACAGCTGTCAATCTTTCAAATAGCTTTTCAATTAGCAAAGATTTCATGAGGTGACTCACCTGAGTTAGTCATGTGATTAATCTATTAAAGATTAGAAATGTATGTATTAGTAACTGGGTCCTAACACATGACAAGGGATTAAAAAAATTAGCTTCCATTAAAGCTAAACTTCCAACCCCAGTGATTTTAATACCATTGAACTCATGGTTTCCCTCATATTTGATAGGAATCTATCCTAAGAGCATGACTCTCTTAGTTCTTGGAAAACAAATCGAGTGATATTCCTCTTACCTGTAGAGTTACTAGAAGACTGAGAAGGTAAAACTTGAGAGAAATCAGTTCAGAATAATATACTTTGAAATGAGTATGATGTGGTAGGTGTTCCAAGCTAAAGAGACATTCCATGAGGCCCATCACTGAGTTTTCTGTCATCCTGTCTGAAACACCACAAATTCATCCCAACAAAGCCAACTTATTTTAATATGTAACTATTCTGAGTTTTCCTTTGGGATTTTCTGTCCAATTTTTTAAAATATGATTTTAAAGTAGTGAGTTTCCATATGGGGTTTTCATGCATATTTCATGTTGGCTAATTCTCCCCTCTCCTGCTCCCCTCATCTCTTGGTAACCTCTTCTCTGCTGCATCTTCTTTCTCCAGTCTTTTCCCTTTCCACCTCAGTGTCTTCCCCTCCCCTCTGCCTGAGACCTTCTTCTTTTTTTTTTCTAGTCACATGTACATCTTTTTATTTTCCTGGCCTGTACCTATGTTTCCTACCACCTGAACATACATATTTAAGAGTTAAATATGAAACAGAGCATATGGTATTTGTTTTTCTGAGCCTGTGTTACCTCCCTTTGTATAATGGTTTCAGAGCCATCAGTTGCCTCCACAGGTAAAGGAATTTGGCTGCACAAGCTGGATGGCCTAAGTTCAATCCCAAAACACACGTAAGGTTGAAGGAAGAGAACAAACTCCAGATGGTTGTCCTGTCACTATTTTCTGAGTCATGTGACACACAGTTCCCCCAGTAGTAATAATAAACCACATATAAATATAATGCTTTCTAATTTTTCTTTATGACTGAGTAAAGTCCCACTGTATATGTGGACTATATTCTCATCCATTTATCTATTAATGAATATCTAGGTTGATTCCATTTCCTGAATGGAAATGGATCATTCCTGTAGCGTGGATACAGCAGTACTGAACATGAATGTGCGATCATCTCTGGAGTAAGATACAGAAGTCCTTTGGGTGTGTGCCCAGAAGGGATATGGTTGGCTCATATGACAGTTTTATTTTTAGTTTTTGAGAACCCTCCACACTGATTTCCATAATGGCTGCACTAGTTGACTCTGCCACCAGCAGTGAATAAAGGTTTCTCTTTCCCCACATTCTCTCCAGCTTCTGTTGCTGTCTGCTCTTGATGATATTGATTCTAAGTGGGGTGAGAAGAAATCTCAAAGTAATTGGAAACTGCATATCCATAATGATTAAAGATATCAAAGACTTTTAAACAATATTTATTAGTCACTCATGTTTCTTCTTCTGAGAACTGTATGTTCAAGTAAAGAGCCCATTTATTGACTGGAAGCTTTCTTTCAGTGTTTAGTTTTCAAGTTCTCTATAGATTCTAAATATTAACTTGTCTGAAGAAGAAGAAGCAAAGATTTGTTCCGCGTTCTGTAGGTTCTGTTCTTTCTTTTTTATGTTGTCAGGGTTGCTTGCTTGTTTGTTTGTTTATTGTTTTTGTTGTTGGTTTGGTTTGGTTTGGTTTTGTGTATGTGTGTGTGTGTGTGTGTGTGTGTGTGTGTGTAGCACATCAAAGATCACTAGCATATGGTTTCTTTCTCAATGCCAGCTTTCAAAGACAAATCAATAGACTAATATTACCAATCACACATGTTTGTACATATAAGCAAAACAGTTCAGAGTTCAATATTTTTAAATGTATAGTTAAACAACAGCAAGCAATGAACTTTTATACCGGTACTTTGAAAACAGATGTTAAAGTTGCAATATTTTAAAAATCAAGTATTCATTTGATTTCATGTCATATGTACATGTATTCATATTTATTACATATAGACTAAGTTTTCCTTTTTGTGAAAGTGCTTTTCTCATATACTATATCCTGATTATATCCCTATATTTCTGCTTTTTTTAAAAAAGTTTTAAGAGCTATAATATGCTTCCCAAATTCTGAGTGACTCAGTTTCCCATCCATTGAGAACAGCACACGTACTTTGGCAGAATTATATTGAATATGTCATTCTGCAACCACTCAGAACAGATATGACTCAATGTCCTGGTTACATTCTGGCTTACCTTATTTGAAGAAACAGGAAACTCCACTGGATAGCATGACATAAAACTGCCTGTCAATCAGAGACATTTTTGTGTTAAACAAACAAATAAGCAATAGCATTTGAAAACAGATTAAAAACTTAAACTGTATTCACGACAAGTAAGTTATGCCTTATCGTTTTATTTCAAAAAGGAAAAATATGAAACAGACTCATATCAGTAATTATTCCAAGGCATTGGGTAAAAAGAAATCCTCCAGTAAACGCATGACCTATGGCTCCCCTACTTATGAAGTGGTAGTTTCAAACCATAAAATTGGCTATTATGTGCATAGAATTTCATGGTAAGTTGATTTTTTAAATTTAAGTTTTGCTCACTTGCTTGCTTTGTTGGTATCTTAGAATTCATTTTCATTCAATATAAGTAAGTTCTCTCTATATCTTCTGCTCTCCAAAATGAGTACGGGGTCAGGTTTAATTAAAGGGTAAAATAGTTCAGACTTAGTAAGGCAGCCTCACCTTCATTTTCTTCTTTTACTTTCTTTTTTCTGATTGATTATTTTATTTATTTACATTCCAAATGTTGCCCCCTTCCCAGTCTCCCCTCCCCTTTGCTTCTAAGAGGGTGATCCCCCACCCACCCACTCATGGCTCTAGCATCCCCCTATGCTGGGGTATCAAGCCTCCACAGGACCAATGGCCTCCCCTCCCATTGATGCCAGATAAGGCAATTCTCTGCTACATATGTAGCTGAAGCCATGGACTGATCCATGTATACTCTTTGCTTGGTTATTTAGTCCTTGGGAACTCTGGGGGATCCAATTAGTTGGTGTTGTTTTTCCTATGGGGTTGCAATCCTCTTCAGCTCCTTCAGTCCTTCCCCTAAGTCTTCCATTGGAGTCCCTAGACTCACTCCGATGGATGGCTGTAAGTATCTGCATCCATATTAGTCAGGTGCTGGCAAAGTCTCTAAGAGGACAGCTATACCCAGCTCCTGTCAGCAAGCACTTCTTGGCATAAACAATTCATGTTCAAAATAAACCCATTTCAACACAAAGTTAACTCAGGTGAGTCTTTGAAGGCCTGAATATCTACACATCTGTTCCACTTCCAGTCCCGATGTCAGATGGGGTGAGACATTTAAAGAAGGCCCCCAGTCCTGATAGTCAGATGGGGTAAGACATTTAAAGATGGCCCCATGACATTCCTCATTCAGATATTGTATGCTGAAATGACACAGTCTCCAGCAGTTGTGTAATCTCAATGCAACATTCTATATTTGATGTTGAAGAACTTTTTCCTTTTACGCAACCATAAAACCTTAAGGAAGGATAAGTATATATTACCTAAAGGCAGAAAAAAATAATAAGCTACAATGAATATGGTAAAATACTAATGTTTGGGGAGTATAGGTTAAGTGTATAAAGTGACTCTTCACAATTGCTTGCAACTTCTGAGGATCTACAGTGAGAACTTGCTAACTCTACAGTTTTTTTCCCATGTGCACAAGCTGCACCTACCCCTTGCTGAACAAGAACCATTTCTGAAGCCACATTGGCACATCAGCACTGAGTGTCCCAAGACTGAACCTGAAGCACCACTCAGATGATCCAAAACCTGACAAATTAACCTAACATCAAAAGGAAGTCCAAGGGCTGGAGAAATGGCTCAGCAGTCAAGAGCACTGACAGCTCTTCCAGAAGTACTGAATTCAATTCAGAAACTACATGGTGGCTCACAACCATTTGTAATGGGATCCCATGACCTCTTCTGGTATATCTGAAGATAGTAACAGTGTACTTGCCTATAAAAAGAAAGAAAGAAAGAAAGAAAGAAAGAAAGAAAGAAAGAAAGAAA